>QTSX02004480.1:0-56396 GCA_014839935.2 Entomophthora muscae | reverse complement strand
AATACTATGATCTGCAAAGACAGATTTGGCCACATATTTCTAAGAGAAACTTATGGATATGCCATTGTGGACTCTCATCCCAATTCTTATTTGGGGTTTCAATGGAAGATCAGGCACACAGAGGGTCTGCAGATCGCCACACCTCCTCTGATAGACTCACTTTTTTCCCTCAGGCTGTAAAAAAAGTTTTAAACACTGTCTCGGCCTTAATAAACCTAAATTTTTCCCTTTAAAAATTAGTTATTTCACCAACCATTGTTGTGGTGAACGGGGCTTGGAGCGCAATTATTTGAAATTTACTTCAAGCTAAACCCACCCTCCTTATACTAATTTCCTTATAATTGTTTCTTTCACTAGGAGGCCCAGCCCCGGCTAGCTTTTGGCCTAATCCCTAAAATAATGACCCACTTATTTAAGTCTGATTAAATATTTAGTAAATCCGCTTTAGCTGTAGGGCCTTGAGCCAAAAGCTAGCCGGGGCTGAGCCAAAGCATCCCTAGTGAAGAGCAATTATAAGAAATCAAATAATTAGTTACAATAAGGGTGAAGTCTTTATCTCGATATATCTTGTATTTAAATGGCTGTTTTAGCTTGGTAAATTTCAAATAGTTGCGCTCAAATTACGTTCACCACAACAATGGTTGGTGGGCCCTAGTTTTTTTAAGGGGAACACAGGTTTATTAAGGTTCAGAGACAGTGTTTAAAAGGAAACACAGCCGTGAGGGGGGAGGGAAGTGAGGGATATCAGAGGAAGGTGTAGCAGTCTGCAGGCCCTCTGTGTGCCTGTCTTTCCATTGAATGACTCCCTCAACTATGAGGTGGGATGAGTCCACAATGGTATCCATAAGTTTCCTGTTCCCAGGAATTGTGTGGCCAAATCTGTCTTTGCAGATCATAGTATTGTCTATTAGGGAGCAGAATTTCTCCTTCATGAGTGACACCAGGTTAAGTCCATTGTCAAAGATTAAGTCTATATGGGTAGTGTGGATGGTCCACAGTGCAAGATAATAAGCAGCTGCTCAAATTACTGGGGGTTCCTGCTTTAGACTCCTCATGAAGAAGATGCCAAACTTTGGTTGAAAATGGACAGAGAGGTTCAGCATGTGGGCAACTTCTGTCCAGAACTGCGACATAACTATACAATCAAAGAATTTGTGCTCCAGATTGGCATCTTTGAATGGGCAAAGCCCACACTGGCAAATTGGGTGATCCACTGGGAATGTTGACTCACTCCAGAAGGCCTCATTGAACAGTCTCCAAGTCAGAGTCTGTACACCTATTGTCATCATTGGTACCCGCATCAGAGTAACCATTTCTTTGGGGGTGATTGTGACCAGTCTGCCGGCTTCTACCCACTTGCAAACCATCTTGGGGCATTCCAGCTTGGGCTTTAGGTCTTGGACAACCTTCTTCCCACACTTGAACACCAACGTCTTCTGGAAAATGACAATGCTCTTCATATCCATATTGTAGTTGATCTTTCTGTTTCTTTCTGCCAGATGCAAGCCCTTCAGATCCTAATTCTATGAACCAGCAAGATCAATATTCTTAGAGTTTTCCCATTAATTGACTTGCATTATTGCCAAGCAGCAGCGCCAATACTCCGGAGTGTCTTTGGGGTGTGTGAATCTCTTTCTCTTCAAGAACCATTGTCTTAGACCAAATTTCAAAGAGTTGGGTATCTGGATAGCCCGCGCCCATTTAACTGCTCTGCCCGCTGCTGGTGAGTCAGTATGGGCTGCTAGACGTTTTCTTAGTCCTTTTTCCCAAATCCTTCTGCAATGCTGAACATGATCTATCAGACCCAGTTCTCCTGCTGACCTGGGGAGGGAGACCACCGCCATTTTTACGGGGGATGTAATGAGAGTACCCCACAAGAAGTTGCAGGTCATGGCTGACATTTTCTTCTCAAAGGCTTTGGAGAAGGGTACAATGTGTGCTACATACCACATCTTGGAGAACACAAAGATTTTGAGGGCAGTAACCCGTCCAATTACATTGAACCAGAAATGAAGCCACCCATTGATCTTGTTACCAATAGCTTAAGGAGAATCTATAAATTGGTTGGAAGATCAATATCCATATAGTTAAACCATACTCCCAAGTGTCTAAAGGCTTCATGGGCTGGGATAGGTGTGAGGCCATGTGGTGGTGCAAAGTTTGGCCCACCTATTTTAACCAGTGTTGTCTTCTCAATGTTAACCTTTGAGTTGGATGCCCTCTGATAGAGCTCCTGAAGGGTTGTCAGCTTTTGTGAGTCCTCCTTTTTGGTCAGGCCAACAATAGTGTCATCTTCAAAGGCAGTCATAAGTAGTGCCTTCTGACTAGGATGAGTGAAGATTTTCAGCCTAGCATTTCCAGCTGCCAAGAATAAATTTCCTGAAAAATTGAACAGGATAGAATACAGATGATCCAATTGTCTCAATTCCTAAAAAATTTCAATGTTCTCAGTCAGGTCACCATTGACAATAACACACGCCTGAAGGTTCAGGTACAGAGTCTTTATCCAACAGATCCATACCTCCAGCAGGTTTACAGCCTGCATACTAGCATAGAGATATGACCACAACACACAATCATATGCCTTCTCCATGTCCAGAAATAGCAGTTAGCCCTTATCCAATTTAACCCTATTCTGGAGGATATTTTGGACCATGTGAATATTATCCCAGATGGAGCGATCATGGACAAAGCCAAACTGCATTGGGTGTAGAATCACATCTGCAATCTTCATGATTCTGTTAGACAGGATCCAGGTCAGCAGTTTATAATCCGTGTTGGACAAAGAAATTGGTCTCCAGTTCTTGACATTGCTCCCATGACCCTTGTTCTTGAAGAGGAGTAAAATTAACACCTCATTCCCCTCAGTAAATTGGGTGGCTGAGGAAAGTACATAGTTGAAGAGTCTAGTCAGATGGGGTGCTATCAGATTAATAATAGGCTTATACACATCTGCTGGAATACAGTCTGGACCTGGTGTTTTACCATTTGGGGACTCTTTAATGGCTGCAAGAGTCTCCTCCAGTGTGATGTCTGCTGTCAGAGGTCCACACATTGCCAGGGGACATTGTGTGAGCTCTGGACCAGCCTCCGTCATTAGTGAAGAGAGGGCATCCTTATCCACATCTGCATGAGCATACAGACTGGAGTAGAACTCCTGTATCTTCTGCTTAATCACAGACTTGTCTTTAGATTTCAGACCACACCCTGTATCAATATCATTGAAAGGAGATCCTCTCTGACGTTGATCAAGGCTACATAGTCTGTCCTTTGTAGATGTACCAAAGCTACATTGGAATTTGTATGTTGTGTTGGTCTGACAGCGCTTCTCAATGGTCATCTGCAGCTTTTTGATCTGACAATGGAGAGTGTTGAACTTCAGAATGTCCTTCTTGGCCATTTCCTTATATTCTTTCTCCAAAGCATGCAGTGTTGTGAGCTCATTGTTCCTCTGCCTCCTCTGAAATGAGATGATGGATGATCAAATTTCCCTTTTGATGCCCAGCCATGTGTCACTGGGTGATTGCACTGGGCCCATCTGGAGGGAGGACATTGCCAGGATGGCTCTCTCAATCATCTCCTTCCACTTGTGGTTACAAAAAGTGGACGGCTGTATGACCCAACGTTGCGTAGCACATCAGGTGACACAAGAGTCCCAATCAATATACACAATATGGTGGTCTGAGATATGAGCTACCTGAACCTGGGATCCAGTAAATTCCTCTGAGATATCTCCAGAGATTAAGATATGGTCCAGTCTGGCACCTGACACCGGAAACCTGTCCACATAACCCCACCTTGTCAGCTGGGTGAGGTCCAGGTCCTTGTTGGCAATAGTCTCAATTACCCCTTGTGCTTCCAGAAACCCCTTCATCAGGTGCGCAGAGGGAGGACGTTGCTGACAACATGGGTAAGTATCTCTTTGGTTATTGGAAGGCCCTAGGGCTGCTTCAGCCAAGCCCCAGGCAGCCGCGGCCAGCTTCTAGTTCTGAGTCACTCGGATCAAAGATTTATTTAAAAATAATTAAATATATATTGTTTCTGTTTTGATTGTAGCTGCCCAGAGCCAAAAGCTGGCCGGGGCTGAGCCAAAGCATCCCTAGTGGGCCCTGGGTGCCCGAGTTGGTTGAACTAAGTAACACTTTTAAATTTAAATTTAAAAAGTGGACTCAAGCAGCGTTAAACCAAAGTACTCTTTATTTTGATTTTACACCAGCATGATACGCAAGGCAACTGGGGGAGGCAAGAAGTTGAAAGCAAAAGGTGGGGTAGTGTCAACACTAAGCGCTGTGCCTGCTTCCACGGGAACGTCCTCAACAACTGGGAGGATCAATGGCAGGTGGGTGACATTGCGGGCTAGGATAGCAGCGGAAAAACCCGGTGTGGTGATTATGGAAGCAGGGCTTGGTCCAGGGGAGGGGTTGGACAATCCTGATTGGTTGGATAAGACTTCAGATAAGGACTTTACTGCTCTTCACAAGAATCTATCACCAAAGCAAAAATGTAAAGTCCTGAGCCATCAGAGCCTTTTCCATGAACTGCTAAATACATACAATATTAACAATTACACAGCCCAGAGCTGGGAAGACAATGGTATACGTCTTCAGGATATCATCAAATGGCGCAGCTTAGGCTTGATGCTGGAGCAGTCCAAGCTGTGGCTTAAGCATCAGTTCACAGTGGATGCAGTCACTAAGTGGTGTCATGCTGGCATTGATGTTTTTGCAGTATCTGTGTTTTTTAAGCACCAAGTACCAAGAGATGAGGCTTTGGCATGGGTCAATATGGGACTTCCCCTTGATTCCATTGCCTATATTGCTAGATTTTGTGTACCATTTGCGCAGGCCAAACCATGGATAGCACACAGGTACCCTGCTTTTGAAACTATCAAATTTATTAAGTCAAGCCTGCCTGGAGAATATGCTGCGGCAATTTTGGAGCTGAGGCTCTCCCCCTCTGAGGCCAAGGTCTACTTTGAGGTGTTCCCCAATGCAACAGCCTGGGCATGGGCAAAAGCTGATATCACCCTGGACAACACAAGGGAGTGGGCTAAGTTTGGGTGGAACCCAGTGGACTGAAGTCCCTTGACTAAGAACAATTTCACCCCCCTTAAAGCACAAGCATAGGCTACCAAGGGCCTGGACTGCACCCAAGTGGCCCATCTGGTTAACAAAGGCTGGATACCTAAAGTGTACTTAGAGTGTGGCCCTTTAAAAATATCCCATACAATAATGCTTGTAAATGAAAAGATTTGGGCTATTCAGCCACAGTGATGCAATACTGAGAAAGTCAGCAGGTCTCAGTTGACAAAGCCATGGCGTGGGCACAGTCTGGAGTGGATGCACCTCTCCACAGTAAGACAGCCCATCTGAACATGGTTAAGTTCCCCCCTTGACCACTGGCTTAAATGGAAAGCTGCAGGCTTTGGCTTTCTTAAAGCTTTGGAGTGGTTCATGTATGCATTAAATGTGGAGGCAGCTGTGACCTGGTCCAAAACAGGGTTCATACCAGCTGACGCCAACCAACTCAGAACAGACCAGGTTAACCCCAAGTTGGCCAGAGAATGGACTGCAGAGAGATTCAAGGTACATGAGGTTAAAGAGTGGATGCAAGCCTCTGACTCCCCAGATCTGGTGTTTGAGTTTCTCTCAGCTGGCATGACAGCTGGTGAAGCGGCTGAATGGATCAACAATGAGGTGGATGCTAAGGCAACTCTCATCTTCAAGAATGAGAAGTGGAGCCCTATTGAACTGATCCAATGGGTCAATGTAGATACATCAAGGAAGAGGTAATCTTCTGGATTGGCCAGAATGTATCTCTGGCCCATGCTAGTCCTCCCAAGCGTAAGAGTCAGGCTCAGAAGGAGGGGTTCACATATAGCTCCTCATGCAACAATAAGGGAGCATGGAAGGGCAACATGCCCTTTGAAGAATATGTTCATGAAAAACTGAATGTCCCTGCTATGGATTGTATGGTACCCAAGTCAATAATAAACAATGCAATCTGCCTTTCATTACATTAACTGCCCAAGAGTGACCATGAAGGGTATATGTAGGCCATAAATAAGTTCTTTGAGAGTGAGTTTACAAATGCTCAGCTTCTCTTTCACTACACTATCAAGAAGAACTACTTGGATGTAGGGTCTCCTGATGCAGAGTCTAGAGACAAGGCAGAAAAAAGGGCATTAGCTACAAAGGAGGACACATCAAATGGAGCAGACCTCTTTCATCAACAAGTGTACCAAGTGGATATCTTTCACTAATGTGCCAACTGAGTGTGAAGATAGTGTGTGGGTGCAAGACGCTATTGTTGCAACATCTTTGATTACTCCCTCTCAGGGAATTAACGCCCCAAGTATATCACCAAACAAGTCAAAAAATGGCCCACCAACCAAATAATAGGTTGGTGGCACTAATAACAGTCAACCATCTATTACAGGGATCAAACAATCCAGATACTAAACCAAACACAACTTGAGTAAACCTCATGACTTAAGAGGAACATTACTCATATAAACCCCATGACCTCCATGATGTGCATAGATGATATGTGGCTTTTCATGATACTATATATATCCCTATATTCATATCCAATAAAGTATCATTCTCTTCTTAAATTTCCCCTTTATCTTAGTTATTATACTTCCCAGAAGTATATTCACGACACTATCAAGACTGATATTTGCTATTATGGGATCATATTGGTATGGAAAACTGAATGTGTAGATATACTACCATCTAAATTTGTGCTTACTACAATCCATGATCTTCTGGACCTGTATCCCACAGTTTAGTAAAAGAAGATCATTATTCCACGCTTCATCTGTATTCCTGAGAATCCCAAGGTGATTGCAGTTGAAGTGGAAGGGGAGAGACAAGTATGTAGGTTATGTTACAGATTAGGTCATACACTCAGTCACTGTCATCACAGACAGAATGCTTACTGCCAGGACATCATCTATGAGCCAGATGATGGTGTAACTAGAATCAAGAATTGTACCTTTCTTTGCTCAACCCTGGTGGCGTGGATACCCTCTAGTTTTTCTCACCCCCATGAACTTCTGGCCACTAGAGCTGCACTGGCTCAGAGACACTCTAAAGTTCAGTCAATGATGGTGTCAATGTTTGTCAATGAGGTCACAGTGCCTTATGTGATCCCACAGCCCTGTCTGAGGCAGAGCTCCCCCAGCAGGAATCCCCTATCCAGAGACCACATGATGAATGGAATAAGGAAGCGGAGGCTAAATGGAACCAGAAGCCTAAGAAGAGCAAGACCGCTAGAACCAACCCCCTAGTGAACCCAAGCCCACTATTGTTGTAACTGTGCTGTTTTAGCAGAGTTACAAGGGAAAAATATTTAGAAACTAGGCAATAATCTTTATTAAGAGGTAGTGATTATATAGTTATTGTGAATCAATGAATAAAAGGAACATGAGTGTGTTGATCACATGGTTGGATGGTGAAGGGGGTGGCTTGATCTTGGTAATAAGTCAAGCGCCAAAACAAGGTATCCACTGTAAGGAATCATCATCTGTTCATGTTGTTGGATTTGGCAATTCAAGTTGACTTCCTAGTCTGGCTTTGGGTGGCCGGGTAATTGGATTGCAGGTCACAAACCCGCTTGCTCAGAACCTTGCTGGCGGTTTGAGTCTGCTTTTTCAACACTGAAATATAAGCCAAATATAAAGCCCACTGTGAACCCTAAAACAATCAATAAGCCAACCAAGAAAACCACTTGTGCTGTTACTATGGATGTAGATGACATGGAACAGGACTTTAGTACTGTGGAAATGGCTGAAGCTCAGGCCTCAGCTAAAAAGGCTCCAGGCCCCTTCATCACTAAGAGCAAGTGGAACCTGGAGTCCTTCACCATGGCTGATCTATCTTCCAACCTCCCTAACCAACAAACCCCCCTGCTTATGCAGCGCCTCATACCTATGGGTTGGGCAATCAGTTATGAGGATTGCAACTATCAATGTGAGGGAGATTGTAACTTTGAAATTGAGGTGGGAGAAACTACACTATATAAAAACAAATAGTAATATTGACCTGGTGATTATGACAGAGATCCAGGCTCAGAAACTTGCAACTAAACCAGAATTCTCATCAGACCCAGCAGCACACACATGAACAAGAGAGAGTAAACAGAATGAACTCTGTACAGATCACATAGCAATTGTGGCCCTGAGAGACAAAATTGGCATCAGCTTTGTGGCTATGCACCTAGAGGGCAGAATATTAGTGGCAAAAGTCAGGGATGTTAGAAACAATAAGACACCCATAGTTGTTGGTGTATACCTGGAACCTGGTGGGACCCAAGGAAGTAGGGAAGAGTGGCAGATCCTGATGTCCCTTGACCTCCCTGATCAAACTCTCTACATTGGGGATTTCAACACATACAGCAATAACCAAAGAGACACTTACACATGTTGACAGCAATTTCATCCATTTGCATACCTGATGAAGGAGTTTCTGGAAGCACAAGGGGTAGTTGAGACTATTGCCAACAAGGACCTGGACCTAACCCAGCTGACAAGGTGGGGTTATGTGGATGGGTTCTCAGTGTCAGGGGCCAGACTGGACCATATCATAATCTCTGGATACATTTCAGAGGATTCACTAGATCCCAGGTTCAGGTAGTCTATATCTCAGACCATCATATTGTGTATATTGATTGGGACTCTGGTATCACCTGATGTGCTACACAATGGTGGTGTGGGGTTCCTGGTCATCAGTCCCCAAAGTGTGTCCTGGGTCATAGCCAGGGACTGGCTTGGAGGAGTTGTCATTCCCCAAAAGTGGTAAGTGGTTGGTCAGTAGCTTGTAATTGGCCTGCATAAGTACAAACTCTTCCAGTACCTTCCCAATAACTAAGTGAGCATCCCCACCATGTGCTTGTACTTCAGCGGGTGCTAGAACTTCTATGGGCCAATACCAATCCTTTAACAGCCAAGTAAATTCAGTTCCTATAAACTTCCTTCCTCTATCTGTCATTTTAAGATGTCTAGTCACCTTCTCCCACTCCTCCTGGGCAGACTTACAGGAGGCAAATCTCCTACAACCTAGGCAATAAGTATTCTCCTCCCCTTGGCTAGGGTAGAAAACGTGGGGTAGTTTACTAATAGAGCTTGTATTTGTTATTATGGAAAATTTGGGCAGGGGTTGTAATATGCTTTTATTCACAGTCAGAAAGAAGGTCCCCTTAGAAACCTTCTGATAAATATGCCTGGGTGGGGAAACAATATGGGTTTTGCCAATACTTGGAGTCTTCAACAATCTCTTGGGCTCCTGACCTTTGTTTTGAGCTCCTGTGCTTTGGTCTTGTGCTCCTGCATTCTTTTTCAGCTCTATCTCCTTATCCTTAGCTATAGCTGCTTTATCTTGGGCTTCTGAGCCTTTAGATTGGTCTTGGGCTCCTTCTGTAGTCCTTGTGGCCTTTTTAATCCACTGGATGAGTCTCTGAAAAGCTTCAAATAGCTTCCCTTTTTTAGCTCCTTGTTTCAATACCTGCCTTCCTCTCAGAATTCTTGGTCTTCAAGGCTTAAACTATCCGGTTTCTTTCTCTTTACAATATATTAAACTTCAGAACTTACTTCATCCAATGAAAGCCCTGAATTTTCTGCTTCTGCACCTCATTTTTTAGGCTTTAACTCTTAAGTTAAAGCCCTCAAAACACTGATTAAATAGACTCCAGCTTGCAGCCAATAATACGCCTTGCTTTCATGGTTTTGCCAAAAATTTCACCTGAATGACTTGCTCTTGACTATGTTTCAAATCCAAAGCTGTCTTGCTCCAGGTAAACAACTGCTCTGTGTTTCAAATAGTTTTGCCGTAATTCCCGACACGTTTCTCTGGCAAATCTTGAGCCCTTTTGTATATGTTTTTCTTAAGTAAATTTTGAACCCTTGATTTTCCAAGGTTTCTCTGTGTTTCCCTCAATTTTTTGCAACTTCAAACCTTCTTGCTTCTTGCCCTCTTGCCTCACCTAGTTGTTCTTGGAAAAATTTGCTCTTCTGCCCTCACAGTTTCTCTGTCCTATTTCCGGCCCCTCTCTGGCTCCTTTCTGGATTAATTTCAAACCAATAAATCCCTAGCTTTGAATCTTTTGTAAACTATTTTTCTTTTCTCTCTCTTTTTCCTTGTAGTTTGATACAAGAATTAATTCTTTTTTTATACTATTATTTTGGCAGCATTTAATCCTTTTTTAACTGCTTCTTTCCTTAACACTTATTCTTTTTAAAGACACCAAAAACAGCCTTCCAACATCTTCTTTCAGTCTAGCTAGTCCTTCTAGGTCCTCTTCTAGTCCTGCACTCACATCTTCTTGGTCCTTCTGCCTGTTCTTCAATCATATCTCTCAACTTATTGGTTTAACCAGAAATCAGTCCATCTTAGCCCACAGAACAGCTCCTTTCTAGTCTTAAAACAGCCTAAAAGTCCTCTAGCTACTCCTTTATCATGACCAGCTACTTCTGCATCATTATACTTGAGCCTCTCAGCTTCTCCTCACTATGAATCACCTTGGTTCCTCCTGCACAAAGATCCATTTTTTCAAAACTTAAATATGGACCAACAGTCCCTCAACTAGTTTTCACTGTGATCAAACAGTCCTTCTTACTAGTCTTCACTGCTAATCCCTTGAACCACCTTGGTTCTTTATCTCAGTCCCTGTTACCAGAACCTGTAGACCCAGGCATGAGTCTACATTGAACTGGCACTTGACTGGGCCCTTGAAAGTGGTAATCCACTTAGGCCATCCAACCATAGATCAATGTATATGTGTTGTTTCTACTCACCCAGGTGATTAAGTCTGGGCTTTCAGTTGTAGAGTAATCAGCTTTACTTCATAGAGGCCTGATCACACCAAGTTCTGCAGCTTGCTTCCCCAAGCAAACCACCTTGGTGACACCTCTGAGAAAATTTATGCCCTCCAATGCTTACTTTGGGCTCTCCCTAAAGCTCCCATAGAGGCATAAACAAGGACACCCTACCAGTCTGTTAGGTAGTTTGCTTGCTCACAGACATCCTGTAAGTGTATCAGGGTACGTAGAGCCCTCAGAGCTCTTCCCCTCCCTGGCAGCTTGCGCTACCTGCCAGGGATCCAAAACTCACAGCCCTGGTAGGTGTCCCCTACCATTCTGGCACAAACTTATACCCTGGCAGCCTGTGTTACCTGCCAGGGTCTAAACATCCTCCAGACTAAGCAGCAAAGACTACCCATTAGACTGGATCACTCCCCACCCCTAACAGACAAAGTTCCCTGCTGAGCTATCTCATTCTTCACCCCAAGCAGCCACAGTTCCCTGATTGATGAAGACCTCTAGCCCACAGCAGCCAATATTCTCTGCTGGGTGATGTCAGGGAATTTTCCCCTGACTACATTAATTATATGGAGTACTCAAAGGGTTATTCTTCAGCACAAACAGTTGAAACCAATTATTTGGATAATATGGTTAACATGGTTATTAATTAGGACAGGGATTGAACCTGGAATCCTAATAACAAGCCAAATTTTAACTTACAGTCAACAGAGCAACTTATAGTACCTTTTTAGATTGAATTCAAGCTTTTGAATGGACTTATTAACCTTGGTTCTGCATCTGTTTTTGAGATTAACTCAATAAGAGACGTCATTATACGCTCAAAAGCTGATTGGCTGCCTCCAGTTTGCTTGCCGCTCTTTAATCCACTGTTATTAGTGGCAGATATGGCTCTGTACTTTACCTTCATTAAGCTCCAGGATAGACACCACTTAATTGTCCTTGATCTTGTGGCTGGTTTTTCTTCTTCTTCTCTTTGAATTATGAAATTATACAAATCCTACAGTCCCAAATCAAATCACATATGCTAAAGGTATTACTCTCAAACATTATCTTCATGAAAATCATTGGAAAATCCTCTCAAATTTCATAATACTCTTAAATTGTTCCAGTCCAGTTTGAGTATTTAAGCTATCAGCTTTTTATCCTTTATACTTGTTCCAACAATAAAGAATAATTCTACTCTACTCCTTCTCACACTCATCTTTTGATCTCTTATTTTGAAACCTGAAAGGAATCTTATTCCTGTTTTGTTTTCTAGTCCTCATGCTTACAGTTGTACTAGGTCTTGAAAACTCTACTCTCACCACTGACTGGTATAACTCCTCCCCCAATGACGCCCACCAGAAGGAGTCTCTGGTCAATGGGTGGTTCAAGTATCCCTCTGGCCACTGAGAAAGAAAGTTCTATTATGGTTGCAACACCACTCCTTCTCCAGTAGAACCCTCACTGGTTAGACCCAACACATCTTTCTACCTGTTGACATACTTGGTAGGGTATTACCTATTGGGTTGGTTCAGCTCCATGATGGATAGATTTGCTTATTTGGGCCACTTAGGCCATCTTGCCATGATCACAGTACCTATTGGATCAGTAATTAAAGGACTCAACTTAGGAGCTTTGGTCCACCAGGTAGGGAACTTATTTCCTATCAAGTGGGTCCCTGACAGGTGGAGACCAAAATATGCCCCCTAGTAGTCTCTCCTCCTACTATCTAGGCCTTACCTTCCCTAGTAGCCATCCTTCCCTACTAGGCCTCTACCTTTAATCAACCAACAACACATTGTCAATTTTGAGCATAGTGTCTTTATTTGAAGCCAAATCAACCCTCACCTGCAAAACTGCTTACATGTGGACCATCACAGGTGGGTCACACAACTGTCCATGTTTTGTAACCACAAGTGGAATGAGATGATTGAGAGAGCCATCCTGGCAATGACCTCCCCCTGGATGAACCCGGTGCAGTCACCCAGTGACACATGGTTGGGCATCAAAAAGGAGATTTGGTCATCCACCATCTCCTTTTAGAGGAGACAGCAAAACAATGAGCTCACAATGCTTCATGTTTTGGAGAAAGAATATAAGAAAGTGGACAAGAAGTACATTCTGAAGTTCAACACTCACCATTGTCAGATCAAAAAGCTGCAGATGTTCATTGAAAAGCGCCGTTGGACCAACTCTACATACAAATCCCAATGTAGCTTTGGAACATCCACAAAGGATGGACTATGTAACCTTGCTCAGTGTCAGAGGGGATCTCCTTTCACTGAGATTAATACAGGGTGTGGTCTGAAATCTAAAGACAAGTCTGTGATTAAGCAGAAGATACAGGGGTTCTACTCCAGTCTGTATGATCATACAGATGTGGATTAGGATGCCCTCTCTTCACTAATGACAGTGGCTGATCCAGAGCTCATGTAATGTCCCCCAGCAATGTGTGGACTGTCATGAATGACATTTCAATACTTGTATTGAAAACCCAAGAGTTGAACCCCAGTCCTCTGAAGGCAGATCAGCCCCCCAGGACAGTCCAGGACCCGCCAATCCATTAAGCCACAGACTCAGATCAATAAGTTGCCCTGCAATCCGCTGGCCTAATACTGAGGATTCCCCAAAGGGTTGCCAGATTGCCGCCAAACCAGTGCCACTGAAGACCCATACCTATGCAGGAGATGTGGTCTGCCTAAAAGAGGTTGGGAAAAGACCTACTACTAGCCCTGCCAATAAGCACCAGCTGTTGCCAGTCCCCGGTCCAGAAAAAGTATTGTAATTGGCCAGCTCAGGTGACATGGTGAACAACAGCGGCAAAATAAAGCACTGCCACTTTGGCTCACCAGAGCCAGCCCAGCCAAGATCCGCCAAACTGGTGCCACAGAGGGCCCAGACCTACGGAGAAGCTGTGGCTTGGACGAGACCCACCATTAGCCCTGCCAATAAGCGCCAACTGCTACTGGTCCCTAGTCCAGAAAGAGGAATGCAATTAGGCTGCTCAGGTGACTTGGTGAACCAAAGCGGCGAAATTAAGCATCTCTGTTCACCAGAGTATGCCCAACCAGGACCTGATGCCCTCCAGACCCCAAGCCAGAATCCATGCCACACCGGCAAACCACCCCTGGATCTGAATCCTGCAAAAAGCAAAGAAGCAAAATCATATGGTATAAAAACGCTGGCAGTGTGGTGATGACCATATTGTCATTTTTGATAATAAAGTTTTATGAACCTTTGGTTCAAAAAATCTTACCCTATCAAGTCTTAGTGATCTTTCATCTTAATTCTGTCCAAGTAGACAACCAGTCTGCTGCCCCTCCAGAGACCGACCTGCCAAACCACCCCAGGCATTATACCGTCCCCCGGGAGCCCCCTTTGGACATGTGCACTTTACTGAATACCCACCCAACCCGGCCTATTTGGAGTACAACTCGGAAACCATCCTCATTGATGACCCTTTAGCAAGGACTAGAAAAACCAAATACATAGGACGTGAAGAAAAGTGGTACAAAAGGCTGCCAAGGTTGTTCAAAGACAAATACAATTATCTGCCTGCTTACTTTGTTCCCATGACTCCACCCTTAACCCCTAGACCAGACCGCCCGCTGGAACCTCCTGCTGCCACTGAGACCACCTCTACCCAACTGTTTGGAGTACTCTACATTACTTTGACAGGGTTGGTGGATTTCATGGTCCCCAACTCTGGACCTTGGTCCCTGCTCAGGCAATCTGTCTCTTACATTATCAAGTTAGCACCCATTCTATGGTGGGCCTTACCCACCAGCTTGGCCACACCTCACCCTGAGCCACCCAATGCCTCTTCCTATGACTGGCATCCTGAAATAGACCCCTGACAGCCAACATTGCACTAGAGGAGACTCTTGAAGCCATTAAAGAGTCCCAAAATGGCAAAACACCAGGTGCAGACTGCATTCCAGCAGATGTGTATAAGCCTATTATTAATCTGATAGCACCCCATCTGAATAGACTCTTCAACTATGTACTGTCCTCAGCCACCCAATTTCCTGAGGGGAATGAGGTGTTAATTTTACTCCTCTTCAAGAACAAGGGTCATGGGAGCAATTTCAAGAACTGGAGACCAATTTTGTTGTCCAACATGGATTACAAACTGCTGACCTGTATTCTGTCTAACAGAATCATGAAGATTGCAGACGTGATTCTACACCCAATGCAGTTTGGCTTTGTCCGTGGTTGCTCCATCTGGGATAATATTCACATGGTCCAAAATATCCTCCAGAATAGGGTTAAATTGGATAAGTGCTACCTGATATTTCTGGACATGGATAATGCGTATGATTGTGTATTGTGGTCATATCTCTATGCAAGTATGCAGGCTGTAGACCTGCCATAGGAATGGATCTGTTGGATAAAGAAGCTATACCTGAACCTTTGGGTGTGCATTATAGTCAATGGTGACCTGACTGAGAACATCAAATTTTTTAGGATTGAGACAATTGGATCATCTGTATTCTATCCTGTTCAATTTTTCAGGAAATTTATTCTTGGCAGCTGGAAATGCTAGGCTGAAAATCTTCACTCATCCTAGTCAGAAGGCACTACTTATGGCTGCCTTTGAAGATGACACTATTGTTGGCCTGACCACAAAGGAGGACTCACAAAAGCTGACAACCCTTCAGGAGCTCTATCAGAGGGCATCCAACTCAAAGGTTAACATTGAGAAGACAACACTGGTTAAAATAGGTGGGCCAAACTTTGCACCACCACATGGCCTCACACCTATCCCAGCCCATGAAGCTTTTAGACACTTTATAGTGTGGTTCAACTCTATGGATACTGATCTACAGATCAATGAAAATATTCTCCTTAAGGCTATTGGTAACAAGATCAATGGGTGGCTTCATTTCTGGTTCAATGTAATTGGACGTGTCACTTCTGTAAACATCTTTGTGTTCTCCAAGATGTGGTATGTAGCACACATTATACCCTTCTCCAAAGCCTTTGAGAAGAAAATGTCAGCCATGAACCACAACTTCTTATGGGGTACTCCTAATACATCCCTGTAAAAATATTAGTGGAATCTCTCCCCAGGTCAGCAGGAGGACTGGGTCTGATAGATTATGTCCAGCATTGCCAAAGGATGTGGGAGAAAGGACAAAGGGAACTACTTGCTGCCCATACTGATTCACCGGCAGCAGGCAGAGAAGTAAACTGGGCGCAGACTATCCAGATACCCAACTCTTTGACATTTGGACTAAGACAATGGTTCTTGAAGAAAAAGAGATTCACCCCCTAAAGACACTCTGGAGTACTGGCACCGCTGCTTGGCAATAATGCAAGTCAATTAATGGGAAAACTCTAAGAATATTGATCTTGCTGGTCCATAGAATTAGGACCTGAAGGGCTTGCATCTGGCAGACAGAAACAGAAAGATCAACTACAATCTGGATATGAAGATCATTGTCATTTGCCAGAAGAAGGTGGTGTCCAAGTATGGGAAGAAGGTTTTCCAAGACCTAAAGCCCAAGCTTGAATACCCCAAGATATTTTTCAAGTGGGTAGAAGCTGGCATACTGATCACAATTACTCCCACAGAAATGGCTACTCTGATGCAGGTACCAATGGTGACAATAGGTGTGCAGACTCTGACTTGGAGACTGTTCAACAAGGCCTTCTGGAGTGAATCAACATTCCTGGTGGATCACCCAATTTGCCAGTGTGGGCTATGCTCATTCCAAGATGTCAATATGAAGCACAAATTCTTTGGTTGCATAGTTGTGTTGCAGCTATGGATGGAGATTGCTACCATGTTGAACCTCTCTGTCCATTTTCAACCAAAGTTTGACATCTTCTTTGTGTGGAGTCCCAAGAGGAAACCCCCAGTAATTTGAGCAGCTGCTTATTATCTTGCACTGTGGACCATCCACACTACCTGTATATATGTTATCTTTGACAATGGACCCAGCCTGGTATCACTCATGAAGGAGAAGTTCCACTCCCTAATGGACAATACTATGATCTGTACAAATAAATTTGACCACACAATTCCTTGGAACAGGAAACTTATGGATAACATTGTAGACTCATCCCACCTCATAGTTGAGGGAGTCGTTCAGTGTAAAGACAGGCACATAACATGCAGACTGCTACCCCTTCCTCTGGTATCCCTCACTTCCCTCCCCCCATGGCTGTGTTTTCTTTTAAAGGCTTTCTCTGAACCTTAATAAACCTGTGTTCCCCTAAAAAAGTACCTGAATTGGTTGAGGCGCTCAGCCTGACCCCAGAGGTCCCAGGTTTTAATCCTTTTGCTTTTGCCTGCCCTGCCTCTATGTTTTTGTTATAATTGGACCTTATCCGCTGTTGTAACTTCAGCTATGGTGTCATGGTTTGCTATATACACTTAGCTCAAATACAACCTAATTATTATTAAAGACTAAGCTAAGATAGCTCTTCAGCCTAATGTGTATAATAAATATTTAAGTTATGTAATTTCAATCTTTTATTCATAAATCAAGGAGAGAGTTATATAGTTATTCAGAGATTAATAGGAGCCACAGAGCGCCAGAATTCTCTGTTCTACTGCCAGGTTCCTCTGTCTACTTAGCCCACTATTAACCTAATGATCAGATGATCACTAGTTAGTATGAATTCAAAGTGCAACTTAGTTGATCAATAGGACTACCTATCATCCATTGCAAAAGTATCATTGCTTCCTTGCCCACCAAGCTTAATGGATCAATGTACGTTACAGTGAAGGCTAGTTTACCCAATCACTTCACAACATTTCCCCTCACTAAACTAGACGTTATTGTAAAGTTTATCAACCTCTTTCAGTATAGTAAATTGACCAAAAAAGAACAGGAAGCCAATTGTTTACTACAAAGATGTTCCCAAACAGAGATTCAGCAAGGCTCAAAGGGGAACATCCAAAATCCCTGTTGACAACATACTTGTCAACGCACCTGTGCTAGTCTCAGAATAGACTGATTTCACCAAAATTATAGGCGGCAAAATAGACACAACCCTTCATAGTTCCTCTAGTACAGTCTCAATTAAACCAAGTAAACCATAAAGTAGCTCTGTAACGCAAGACTCTGGTATGCCTAATTCTTCACAGCTCTCCACTTTTTAAGAAAAGGAACAATATTAGCAAGAGCAAAACTCCTACACCTGTGTCACTAATAGATCCAATGAACCTGTACCCAGCTTAACCAACTTTCTTCAAGAGTTGAATGAGGACAAAGTGACCCTACTCCCATGACAGTACAAGAAGATATTCAAGCTTACTACATCAAAATAGTTGCCTTCCTTTTTTGGGAAAGGATTACTACTTTGTATTTCTGTGGGCCAGTAGTTATGTGGTTGACCCTTATTCTAGCTCTGGAGAATCCTCACGTGATTTCCACAAAAAGACTCAAAGTAGGGAACAGTGTTCACTGGTGTATACCTAGAGTGAAACTTGTAAGATATGCCCAGTTGTGCCTTCAGGACTTCTCCTTTGATGGTGTTGTAACTGTGCTGTTTTAGCAGAGTTACAAGGGGAAAAATATTTAGGGACTAGATAATAATCTTTATTATGAGATAGTTATTATATAGTCATGGTGAATCAATGGGTAACAGGAACATGATTGTTGATCACACGGTTGGATGGAAGAAGGGGATGCTTGGTCCTGGTAATGAGTCAAGCGCCAAAACAAGGTATCCACCATAAAGGATCATCATCTGTTTATGTTGTTAGATTTAGTAATTAAAGTTGACTTCCTAGCCTGGCTTCAAGTGACTGGGAATCAGATTGCAGGTCACAGCCCCGCTTGGTTGGAACCTTGCTGGCGGGTTAAGCCTGCGGTTTTGACACCCCCCAACTGAAGGTCAGCCTCCTCTGGGGGCAGGTTGTCAGGGAGGTTGTCAGGAGCCCAGGCGCCGTATTGGACTAATTGTTGTTCTGTGGCAGGCAGGGCGGTTTTTTGTTGTTTTTGTCTCACTTTGCAGGGTTGCAGGCAATCACAGTGTAGGATCTTGTCTTGCTTACATTTTCTAAGCCCTTGCACAAGGTAAGTGTTATTGTTGTTTACCTTTAAAATGATCACTGGCCCTAATTTTTTGGGTTGTAGTTTGCTCTTGTCAACGTTCATGACCCAAACTCTGTCCCCAACTTCATGTCTGTTGCAGATGGGAACAAAAGTTTTTTTGTAGACGTTCATTCTCCTTCACTGTTTGTTTTCTGTTAGCCTCTACAACGTGAGGGTCTGAGCATGGGGGACTTCACTTGGAATTTCCAGTTTAGGTCCTGTAAATGCTTGAATGATATTTGCCTGTGTGCTGTATACCAGCTCAAACAGGCTTTTTCCAGTGGATCTGTTCACCCAGGTTCAACACACAAGTAACACAGTTGGTAGCTGCATATACCAGTCTTCAGGTCTCCCGGCGGTGAGTTTGGCTAGGGCTTGCATGAGGCTACCATTAAACTGCTCTACACGTCCATTGGCCTGTGGATGGTATGGTGTTGTAACAGTGTGTTTGACCCCATTCTTGGTGAGGTATACATTGGTGTCTTTGGAGGTCAATTATTTGCCTCCATCAGTTATCAGGAGTTCTGGTTTTCCAAACCTTCTGATTATTTCTTTGCCAATAAATTGCCGGACATTGTTGCCGGTGTGTGCCTTCACTGCTTGGGCTACTGGTCACCTTGTTGCAAAGTCAATAGCTGTGATGATGTATTTTTTGTTGTTGTGCTTTCCTGGAAAGGGGCCCACAATGTCAAGAGCCCATAATTTGAACAGTAGTTGGGTCCAAATGGGGAGTACAGACTTTGGCGGGGTTTTGCTTTTAGCAAACTTTTTGCATACCTCGCACTGTTCTAACACTTCCTGGACATTGCAGTATAACGTTGGCCACCAGGCTTTATGCTTTAGGAACATGTATAGATTTTGGCTCTTAGTATGTCCAAAACCTCTGTGGTAGCAAAGAATGGTGTCAACTTGCTGATGTGTGGGAATGTAGGGAATGGTTGTGCCATCCAACATCTTTCTGTGAAGAGTCCCATATAAATCAGCAAAGAGATGTTCATACTTGATGACCGTTTCTTTGGTGATGTTGGTTATGCCTGCAGGGAATCCTTTGTCTTTTTTATGTAGCACTAAGAGGGGCCAGTCTGGGTTGAGCCCATTATCACCTCTTGAAGCACAGACATACAGGTGGGACAAGGCGTCTGCCATGGCGAGTTTGGCCCCAGGCTTATATTGAATGAGCATGTTAAACCTCTCTAATATTTCCATCCACTGCGCTTGGCGGCGTGACAGATTTGCTTGTGTATTAAAATGGATGAGCAACTTGTGATAGGTTAGTGCCGTGAATTCTTTCTGCTGTTCTAGGTAACAGCGCCATTTGACTAGGCAGTATACAATGACCAGCAGTTCCTTGTTGTGGATAGGGTATCAGCACTTGCCATCCATCAGTTTGTGCAACTTGTAGGCTACGGACAGGAAATCACCATCACTATTCTTAATTTGTAGTACTCCCCCAATGGATGCATCTGAAGCGTTGGTTTCCATCTGGTATTCCCTGTCTTGTTTGGGGTATTGTAAGATGGGAGCTGTTGTGAGCTTTTCTTTGAGACGTCTAAAACAGAGGTCACGTTGGGGGGTCCATAAAAACTTTGACTTGGCACCTGTTATGGCAGACAAGGGGGCAGTCAAGACGCCACAGTTGGGTATGAAGCGTTGTGCATAGACCATCATTCCCAAGAAGGTGTGTAGTTCTGACTTGTCCTTGGGAGGTGGCATCTTGCAGATGGCTTGTATCTTTTGACTGTCAGGTTTGATGCCGTCTTTTGAGACTATGTGTCCCAAAAAGGGTAGTTGCTCCCAGAAGAACTGGCATTTGAAGGGCTTGGCCAACAGTTTGTGTTGTTCCAGGGTAGCAAAGACTATCTCTAGGTCTTTGTGGTGCTGTTCCACCAAGGAGCTGTAGACAATGATGTTGTACAGATAGACTAAAGCATGTTTGCCTATGTGTGGCACAAATACTTTGTTCATGAAGGTCACAAAGATGGATGGGGGCGTTTGTCATGCCAAAGTTGAGTACCACACATTTGTAGGAACCATAATTAGTGTGGAAGGCTATCTTGGGGGTGTCTTCCTCCTTGATACAAATCTGATTGTAGCCTGCAGTTAAATCAATCTTGGAGAAGACAGTGGCTCCTCCCAAGGCATCAAAAAGGTTGTCAATTAGTGGCAGTGGGTAACAATTCTTAACAGTGACTTTATTTAAGGCGCAGTAGTCTGTGACCAGGTGTAAAGTACTGTCTTTCTTAGCCACAAAGAATATGGCGGCCCCAAAGGAAGACTGTGAGGGGCGGATAAGTTTTTTTTCTAGTGCCTCCTTGAGATAGATGCGTAGGGTGTTGTCCTTGCTTGGGGTCAACAAGTAAATGGGACGTGCCTTGGGTACAGCCCCCTTGAGTTGGATAGAGTGTTGAATGTGTTTCTCAGGGGGCAGCCCAGGTAACGCTTCCTTAAAGATTTTTGGATGACAGGCCACAATGTTGCAGTCCTGAGGCGTGGAGTATCCTGGTGGTCCTTGAAGTGTATGATCTCATACTGACAGGAGTCCCAGTCAATGGCCTTCAGGTTTTTCCTCTTTTCCAAGGTCTCAGTGATACGTACAAAGACGTGGTTATGTGGAGTTGATCCACAGATTCAGGGTAGATCTGGTGGTTGATGCCTTCATGCTTGATGGTCAACATGGAGATTGCCCAGTCCACGTGGGGGTTGTTTTTCTGTAACCAGTCTAGTTCCAGTACAATGTCAAACTTGGGGAAGTCAATGACAGGACCCTGGATGGTGGAGTGGAGGTTCTCAAGCATGACAGAGAAGGGGGCAGTTTCTTTTGTCACGGAAATCTGATGTTCATCAGCCAAAACCACATTTTTATCTGCAAAGGATTAGTGGCCAGCTAGAATTTATCCACAAAGCTACTGTTGACTAAGGTTTGGTCTGCGCCCAAGTCCAGGAGTGCTAAGCCTGTGTAACTGCAAAAACAGAAAGGGTAAGACATCAATTTATTGGGATGTCTGGCAATGGTGTATAGTACTGGGTCTTCCGAGGGCACTTGGATCATTGGGCATTGGTCCACATCCTTGGGTTGGTATTCATCATTAGCCAAGTCAGGAGTTGCGTGGGGAGAGCTTGGCTTGCTTAGTGCTCTCCCTGGTCTTTTCCCTTGTCTTGATTGCCTTGCGTGGCGGTAACACAGAAATGGGTCTGGTTCAACTGGCCATTGTTTCTGTTTCATGTCCATTTGAACCCGTGGGTTTGTGGTTGGTGTTGTTCCCGTTGCCTCCAGGAGGTGGTTGAGTAGAGCGCCTGCTTGGATGGGAGTCCTTGGGCCTTTATTGTTTCCTGGTCTGTGCCTTGTGCAGAGTGTTGGATGTTTGTTCCGCTTTTTCTGCTTCACAATACAGGCTTTACAGGTTGGTTACCTGGTCCAGGTTTACATGTCTAATTACATGCAACTTGAGGGAGTCATAGTACATGAGGTGTGTAGCTGGGGTATCAGAAGCCATGTTGAATGGGGCACGGAGACAGAGTTCCTTGTAAGCGCGGGTGAGTTCCTTAACGGTGCCTGTCTGAGTCAGGTTCTTTACTTGGCGTATGATCATGAGTGCTGTATCTTTGAGCACAAATCTTGCCAGGAAGTCCTGCTTAAAAGTGTCCCAGTCCTTGTCAGTGTGCTCTTTGTGCCACTTGTCACACCAGGTGCCAGCAGATGTGAGTCAGGCAAATGGAAATCTCTGTGATCCAGAATTGCTGTGGGCATTCCATTTGAGCCAGCTTGCTCTGGGCGGACTGGATCCATGCGGCGGCGTTGTTGTTGTTGGCCCTGGCAAAGGGTTTCAAGACGGCACTGCAAAGCCTTTGTGCTACATAGGCAGGCATGCTGGTTTTATCAGCTGGTTGCAGCATTGAGGAGGGAGCCTGATTGAACCCTTGCGCAGACATGGTGTTGAAGGCGGGTAGCGGGATCACCGTGTTCTGGTAGAGGACAAAACCATCAGGTATCTTGGTACCAGGAGTATACAGAGTCCAGTCAGGCAGGAGGCCAGACATGATTCTGTTGAGGATTTGTTGGTCCGCGGCGTGTGCGGGCAACAGGCGGAATTTTTAAAGATAAGGTAGGATGGAGAGCCTACCTGTGCTACCAATGTTGTAACTGTGCTGTTTTAGCAGAGTTACAAGGGGGAAAATATTTGGAAACTAGATAATATTCTTTATTGAGAGATAAGTATTATATTGTCATTGTGAATCATGGATAGCAGGAACAAGATTGGTGATCACACGGCTGGATGGAAGAAGGGAATGACTTGATCCTGGTAATGAGTCAAGCGCCAAAACAAGGTATCCACCATAAAGGATCATCATCTGTTCATGTTGTTGGATTTGGTCTATTTGAGTTGACTTCCTAGTCTGGCTTTGGGTGACCAGATAATTGGATTGCGGATCACAAACCTGCTTGATTGAAACCTTGCTGGTGGGTTGAGCCTACGTTTTTGACACCACTAATATTGTTCTCCACCATGGGCAACCCTGGGGAGATCACCTACAACCAATACATGACGAGATTGGAAGATACATTGATTAAGCTTCAGGCTGAAGATTTTACAGATACTACGCTGTCCAGAACAAAAAGACACCAGCAAGATAATTCCAACTGCCGCGCTCTGCCAGAGTTCAAAGTTGGCACTTGAGTTTCCTATCACAATAAAGTAATAGGAAGAGCACAAAAACTTGACACCATTTGGAAAGGCCCATTTGAAGTCATTGAGCAAACAGATCAAGACACCTATACCATCAAGGATATTTTGGATAGGAAAATCATTAATAGAGTCCATGTAAGGTTCCTAAAACCTTTCCACACTTTGCCAAATAATGGCATCTAAGTAGCTTCCTATATTTCTAATATGTATATAAATAAAGATGTTTGAACTTGATTTTATTGGGAAATAGTGAAAGGGAAAGGCTAGAAATTGCCCTCCTAATAGTTGTCATTGTTGTCCTCTTCATCCTTGTCTTCTGTCTCCTCCTTGTCCTATCAGAGTCCTTGTCTTGGTTGGCCAGGCTGGCGTGTCAATGCCTGGGTGTCCCCAGCTAGAAGCGCCACATCACGGGGTAATGATTCAAAGGAAAAGCGCCAGCTTTCCACAAACAAGAAGACAGCCACGCACAACCACAACTTCTTATGGGCAGATGAAAGGTGGAAAAGTTAACCAGGGGCAGGGAAATGGACTTGAAGTCCCAGTCAACCCGCCAGAGGCCTCCCTCAAGGGAATAGCCACATCCCAGAATAAGGCAATCCATGATGAAATCATCAATAGAAAGATACTCATCTGGAAGTATTGCTTTTATGTTACCAATGTCATTCCTAAGCTTTTCCCAGTAGGCTGCCATCCTATTGAAGCTGCCCTGAGGAAGACGCAGGTTGGGCGTAAGCATTACGTTCCCACATAATACCACTGCCCCCATAGTGGCTTTTTGATTGCCATTGTGGAAGGCATCCCAACACTGGCGGACCACCTTCCAAAGACAACTGTCCCACTGGTTGTGGTTGTCAGCCTGGAGTCTCTGGTATAAGGACAGGAATGGGGGGAGATGCTGGAGCCAGGATTGGACAATCAGGTTGGCAATTTGGATAATGAAACCTTGGTCCAACCCATTGATGAGATTGCTATTGTAAGAGACGTGAATAAGATCCAGAAGGTTGTGGCTCAGGCGCTCTACCAACACCTTGTTGTCAACAGAAAAGAATCCAAAGCTTGAAGACGTTATACATGCCTTTAGGTCTTGCTGGGGCCTCTGCTGAAGGACTACAAAGAGAAATTGGCAACATAATTTGTACCCGGAAAAGAGGACAGCACAATTGAAATCAGGCATGTCAATCTGATACTGAACGTTTGGCAGGTTGCCAAATGAAGCCTGCAAGGCTGAAGATCCCTGAACCAAAGCCCAGGTATCAAGGGGCTGCTCCTCCAAATTAGCTGAGGGGATCTCCACGCGCCGCCAGGTTGGATATTCCTGAGCTGGCTGGTTGGGCAGGACTTGAGTGCTTGGCAAGCCTGCTTATGAGGAGGCTCCTCATGACCCATCCCAGTAAAAATTGTACTGGTATTCTTGTCCCAAAGCCCACAAATATGTGCCTTCTTGGCCTCATAGGACATGGCTTGGAACAAGGCCCAATCAGAGACCAACATAGCAGCAATGATGCTACGTGAATCAGTCATCCAGGAGGTATTGCTTGCATTCAAAGGTTGTGATATGTTGATTATTGATTCTTATCTTGACGGTATAACTAAGTCAAGTTGGGGGAAATGCCAGGAATTTATACTGACTTTGTTTTATCTTGATAATCTTGGCAACCTGCCAAGTAATTAATTGTAGAAGCTTCCAATATCACTAGCAGACTTAATTGATCTGAGAAGCCTACGTGAAGTAGATTCAGATCACTTATTACAAGAACAACTGGGAATACAATAGAACCCCTTTATGACTGGCTCCCAATTGGCTAGAGTTATTCCAGAATACTCTAGCAAACTGCTGGGTTAGATATTATGGGGTTATCTGAGGATTGAAAGGAACATTTCCAATTTGCACTAGCAAACTGCCAGTGCCATTGCAAATCAATGCAAGAAAGGTTGCCTAGGAACAAAGTGTCATGCACTAAAAATAGAGTCATAAATTAGTGCCACCACTGTTGACACGCTAATTGATTATATATCACTTTATTGCAATTAGTACCCAGCGCAGGGTACTATGTTTCAGGAATATTCATGAAAATATTGGCGTTCAGAAGGATTTTTTGTGCACACTTTGGTGTAAAGAACAAAATAAAAAAGGCAGCAGTTCTCCCTTATTGGGGAAACTGCTGCAGAAAGCCGTAATTCTGAAAACAGAATAAAAAATAAAAAATTTAATTCAGACGGGTTTTATACCCTGTCTGCGGGCTGCACGCCGGGCCTGGCAGCTTGCCTGCGCACGCCCGCTCCTGCCAGCCCCCACCCACCCACCTGCCCGCCCACCACTGCCAGCCAGTCCCCTACCCAGCCCGCCAAATGGGGAAATTGCCAAAAGGGGAAACCCAAAAAGGTAATTTCCCCAAACCCAAATAGAGGGGGAACTGCTGCCCAAATTTGGAGGGGGTTGACAAGCAGTCCAGCATTACAAATAATGCATCAACTGCAAAATTTGAATTGAAATGCATTACTGTGCCTGAAGATGCTCCAATTCCATGCCATGCCAAGGATGACAATTCATTGCTTGCTAAACCACTCCCATTCCACTCCCAAAATGGAATCCCAGACAACACCAAGAGTTTGGGGTCCCCTGTCCAATGCTTTGTACTATTCATGCCCCACTAAGGATGACAGTATATAATAAATCTCAATCACTTGATGGTAGTTTGTGCTATCATTGAGTGAAATTACCCCTTAATAGTATCACATAAATCAATACCAAAAACTTTTACACTACAGAAAATTAAGACACTAAGCTTTTTCTGCCCTTTCCCAGGAACTGAAGATGAACCACTTAATCTTCTCTGCTGTTCTCACAGCCTGCCTCAGGATTGGGGGCCACTAATACTCTCATCAGCATGGGCCTTACAACAAACCGCCTGACAAGTACTTCTACAAGGAGCCAGTGCAGCTCTACTCCTTCAAGATGTACTCCTGGCCCACGCTGGTGTTGCCCTGCTCCACCCAGCACGTAGCAATATATTCCTTTGTATTCTACGTGCTTACGTACTTTGCCGGTAATTTTGGATGTTTTAACGTACATGCCAAAGTCTTTAGATGGATGATGACAGTCTATCACATCTTGACGGACTCATGGGATTCCAAGTCACCAACTTGGTGCCTTACCTAGCTTGAATACTCCCTTATTTTATGGGGCTTTACACTATGATATGGAATCCCATGCCATTGCATGAATGCCTAACTCTGGGGGTTGATGCTGGCAGTCTGGGGGTGAAAAGACTACCAAGCAAGAGTTAGATGTGCCAGATGATCTGATCCTGGCAAGAGAGCACTGGCTCTATAAAAGCCCTTCCATTGGACTAATGGAAAGCAGACAATTACACCAATATCCTACTGTAGAACCTTTTCACAGTAGAAGAAGATATCTGAGTTCAAAGACCATTGTCAGTACTCAAAGAACTAGCAAGCCGCCCTTATAGAAAGCCGCTTGTAAGTTGCCTACCTTGGACATTGCTAGTCATTGCCTTTCCAAGGAAATACCAGACACTGCAAGTAACACTTGTTGCCATACAAGCATTTATCAACCCAATGACCCAGATATCCCAAATACTCAATAAAGCAAATTGTAATCAGACCGCCAGGTCTGAGAGCAGAACCAAAAGTTCTGACAAAAGTTATGACAACAAGTGAAAACAATCCAGTTTTAAACAAAATGAACTCAGATTTATATAAAATTAAAAATAAATGAATTTATATTGATTTACAATAGATTTGGGTTCATTATAATTTTGCTTAAATCTGAATTCATTTTGTTTAAATCTGAGTTCATTTTGTTTGTTGCCATAAATTTTAAAACTACTGTATAAATATATATTTTTCTGGGCAAGTGCCTAAAGTTGAAGTGTGGAAATCAAAATCTCCAAATCAAAGGTTTTATTGATCTCTGCACTTTTTTTCAATAAAAATTTTCCCAAAAAATTTAATTTTTTTCTTAAATTTGACTTTTTAAAAAATGTTTTTACTGGTAGCTAAAATAAAAAAAACAAGTTAATAGTGCCCAAATCAATGTAATTTAAAACATATCTTAAATTAATTTGGCCTTTAAAATAGAATTATTCATCCTTTTGAGTATAGGGGACAGAATTGAAAGTGCAGAAATCAAAGTCCAGAAGTCTCTTCAATTTAATATTTGAGGCCCTGTCAGAACTCCAGAATAATATGATAGACTTGACCATTATTCCCTTTACTGATTGGCCAAGACAACCAGCTGCCATAAAACTGGATAACTTAAAGGAATAATCAGCTGATCTTGTCCCATGCCTTGATTAATCAGTACATTGATTATTACTCCAAAGATTGATCCTGATCCGAGAATGGTCCTCTCATTGGATTGAACCTGAGCAAGCAGGCTTGATGATTCCTGCTACAATCAAAGAACACTCCTCAGCCAATAAGATTGGGTGTTCAAAAATAATAATGCAAGATAGCTGCTGCCAAACATCCACACTTGTAGATGCCTCAAAACTATGACCAATATAGAAGGTTGGTTAGAATAATAATTCATGATGCAAAAACCCAGTTGACAGGGTAGCCAAACTTGCACATGCATAAACTGCAATCAAAATGCCACCAATACACTGATGAGATAAGCTGAGGTCCGGTAATCTATTGAAGTCCCATGCCAGACTGGCATGGCTGCCTAACTCTGGGGGCTGAAACTAGCAGTCTGGGGAGCAGATAGACTGACTAGTAAGAGTTGAAAGTGTCAGATTATAATCTGGCAAGAGGTCTTATCCACCCTATATAAGGTGCTCTTCTGCTTAGAGATTGAGCAGAATATTTACCCTTGAAGATAGTGATTAAAGGATCTCTACTGTTGTATCACTACTAGCCAACACCTAGTAGTCAGAAGCATCCAAGTTGAACACACCATTGTTTACTTGCAGACCCATGTATTTTCTCCTACGGACTTGGAATACTGCCAGGCTGTAGCCCTGCCTAGACCTAATTGGTAGCAAAGATTATCCTCATACAATCTATATCAACATCCCTACTATAATGAATAATAAAGATCTCTCCTCAAGACCACAAAATCTTGATAACTATTATAAGCTCTTTCTTTTTAAAAAATAAAATTTTAACTCATAAAAATTTCTTTAAAAATTTACATATAGTTTCTTAATGGGTGCAGAAATCAAAAAGTAGTCAAATCAAAATCCAAAAAGGTACCAAAAACTAGGACCACTTAATATTAAATTTTTGAAAAACATTAATATTTTATTCATTATGTGTTATTAAGTTCCTCAAATAAAAAGTGAGGAAATCAAAAATAATTAATAAAAACTTTTTAAATTCATCATATAGATTCTTTAAGACCTTATATTTAAATATATAAAAAAGAAATGCAGTTTTTGGTAGATTTTTATTTTATTGCAATATATAAAAATTGGTGTGTTTTGGAGGCAATTTCAAAGAATATTAAATTAATATAATATTGTACTATGTTTCCCTATGTTATTTCATGGACAAAATCAAAGTGCACAAAATAAAGTGCAGAAATCAAAGTAACTGAATCAAAGTGCAATAAGATCTTGATTTTTTGAAGGTTTCTCCTTTCCGCCTCTCATTCCTCCTTGAATTTTTTAAAAGGTTTGTTGGCCCCTGGTGCAGCCAAGGGGCCAAAAAACTTTTAAAAAATTTCTGCGTTGTCAAGAGGGTGGATTATATAAAATCTGATACCAAGTAGAAAAGCTCTCTTTTTTCTTCTCTTCTCCTTTTCTTTTCTCTCTCCTTTCTTATCCTCAATTATCTTCTTCTCTTCTCCTTTCTTACCCTCAATTATCTTCTACTATCCTCTTTCTATTCTAACCCTCAATTATATTCTATTATTCTCTCTCCATTATTACCCTAAATTATCTTCTACTTTCCTCTTTCCATTCTTACCCTTGATTATATTCTATTATCTTCTATTCATTATTAACCTCAATTATCTTCTACTATATATTTTTACTATATGTATTAGAGTAAAAAAAGATGTATAAAATATTTCTTTTTGATATACAACTTTGAAATATCTATATCATTTTTAGTGTAAAGTACAGTGTTTTTTAACATAAAAATATTCAATTCTTCATTTAATGATATGTAAGTGGCAGATTCTTGATGCCTTTGAATATTGTGACTTATTATAAATAAGATATATGACCATATCTTTTATTAGGTATAAAATTGTATAATATATCTTTAATAAGAAAGTAAAATACTTTATATTATTTTAAAAGATAGACTTCTATAACTTTTATCATTGAAATAAGATCACTAATAAACCAAAATACTGTAAATTCAGAACCTGAACGTAAAAAAGGAGGGATTGTCAAATCCTTGTTCCAAATTTTAAATCACTTTTGAATGCCACTAGTAAACTCAGATATTAATTGCGGGAACTGGAATCCAAATTGAATGTACAGTAAGCACACTAGGAAACACCAACCCAAATCAAGAAGCTTCACCACAACTAAAATCAGAATAAAAATTCAATCTCAATAACCATGTTTAGACATAAAAAGTGATTAAACTTTAAAATCATCCAAAACTGGAAAAGATACAATATTGTACACTTCAAATTACAGTTATAGAAATTCTGATACTATTCAAGGCTAAAAAAAAAGAAAACAACTACTCACAAATAAACCAATAAATCCAAATAAATACATATTTAATCTAAATTATATTTTTTCATTTTATTTTTATGGACTTTCAGTTGCATTCCCAACCAGCTCCTGCACCAGCCTGCAGGGCAGCCTGTCCACAAGGGTGTCCCAGAGGGTCCAAGAACAGACCCAGAACACAAATCAAAGGTAGTCATGCCAATACACAGGCCTCCTAAGGTGTCAGAGCCAGTCAACCACCTCCTGCGTCCCAAGCCAGATCACACAGCCTTAATTCCAGACAGAAGCTGCTCTCAAGGCCTGCAACCAAAGTCTCTTACACAAATCTCATTGGGAATAATGAGGTTATATACACCTCCACTGTATACCCAGTTATCACCCAGCCCCGCACTCTTGATCCAAGAGTTGCTACTTCCTGCTCTGCGTTTTTGACATGTCTTATGAGCCATTGGCCACCACTGTTGAACCATCTGTGCCTATTGTGTATTCAATCATTGATGGTGCCACTGCGAGCAAGCGTGATCCCATCTTTTACACAAAGGTCTCTGTCCCCTTTGTTGAGCCTGCTAGCTAGGATGCCGTGGTACCTGCCAAGTGCCGGTGTTGGTTGAGGGATAGTGAGCATGAAGCTCTCCTCAACTGCTTGAATGGGGGAATCGCGGTTTGGAATATTGCATCCCAATTTGGTGTCACAGCCAGATACATTGCTAACATCAACAACAAGTATGGCAATACCGGGGAAAATGCCAAATCCACAAAGGCAAAAAGACAGCCCAAACTCCTTCAGCCTATTCACATTGACGCAATCAAGCAGTGGGTAGCCAAGGATTGCCACCTGGACACACTTGCTGTAAAATTAATGCTTGCAACAGAGTTCAGGCTTTCTATTTCCAAAATCCTTGTCTACAAAACTATGGTTGATTTGGGCTTCTCCTGGAAAGTACTGGGAGTTTTGCTGTATAATAGGAACAGTGAAAAGACCATTGAGGATTGACACATTTATGCCAAGACATATCTGGCACTAAAGGAGACTGGGAATGTCCAGTTCTTTTATATCATCAAATCATCCTTTTCTTCCTCACTCAGGTCTAGGCATGGGTGGATCAAGAAGGGGTCTAAGGACAGCGTAGCCCATTGTGCAGCTGTCTGTTCCCAGACCTATTCAATGGTTGCGCTTCTTGGTCCTTGCAGGTTGGATCAATATCAGATGATCAAGGGTTCCCATAATAGTGGGACATTTCTTGATTTTCTCCAAGCCGTCAAGGAGTACCTTCAGATAAATTACAGTGGCACAACCAACATTGTTGTGCTTGATAATGTTGAGCTCCACAAAGTGGATCTGGTTGTGTCTGAGTTCCCCCCATTGACAAAAACAGCCATTCTGCCAGCCAATGCCTTGAAGACTGCCCAATGAGACTCCTCTTCCTTTTGCCCTATTATCCATTTTTGAACTCAATCAAGGAGGTGTTTGGTTGGATCAAGAATAAAGTGAAACAAGGCCTCCCTCAGGACACTGAGGATCTCTTAAAAATTCTTGAGATCAGCCAATTTGCGATGCCACCCAATGTGGTGGCAGCTTTCTATGAGCACTCAGAATCCTTCCTCCCTAAAGCCCTGGCCTCCAAGCCAATCAGATAAATGGGCGCTCCGGGTTTTATTTGTTTTTATTTTTATTTAGTTTGTTTTTATTAGGACTCAAAAATTATTATTTATATATAATAATGTGACGTTTGATTGTATTATAGACATATAAGAATACATGGAAAAGGGAAGTAAAATTAATTATACTAGGTAAGATGGATATATTTTTATTATAATACACTGAATAGTATTATTGGATTTTGCACTAACAAATAAAAAATTAAAAAGATAGAAATAAATTAGTTTATTTAAATAATTGTGAATCTTATATGGTACTTTGGCTTTTCTAAGCCACAAATTGGACCTTGCAGGTCATCATCTGATCATTGTTATTTCAGTGCACTATAGCCACACAACACAGAAACCAATGATTTTCATATATTGCTTACTAATTAGTACTTAGTATGCAGGTCAAGTATATCAAATATGTTTATCAAATCATATTAAAAGGTAAAGGTAATTTGAGTTCTAAACAATCATTTGTTTAGAATATAAGTAGAGCGGGCCGCATGATGTGGATAAATTAAATTCATGTTGTTTTTTATGTAATAAATGAACCCATACTTGACACGCTAGTAAATAAATAAATTGATAAATCATATTTTATTAGTACACATGTTCACTTTATTAAACTGTCCCTTTATTATTATCAACCTAATTATATATTACTTGTGAGGATATCAGGAGTACTGTGGAGTTCTAGCAGGTGAGGGAGGAGGAGAAGCAGGTACTGGCATGGCCCACCAGATGATAGGACCTAGCTTTACCAGGTAGGAAAGGGCCTTCCCAGCCACAGCCCAAGGTCCAGCCGCTGGAAAAGCAGAGTTAATCAATCCCATGAGCCCCAGGTAAAGCACTCCCAGAAATTGACTACTCTGGCCAGTGGCATCAGAAGTGGGGGGTTGAAATTGTTGGTTTGGGTGTTGGGGGCGGTTTCATGGGGACCAAGTAGGCAGCAGGATTGTTGTACTTCCTGTTGAAGATCAAAGGGTAGATGGTGATTTCTTTACCGTCACGGACAATTTGGTAGGGTTCCTTGGGAGCGTTTGGGCGGGTGTACCACTGAAAGTCTTCCAATGTCCAGGGTTTGTGGTCAGGATTGGTGGGATACTCAGTGAAATGCACAGGACCAAACAGAGCATTGGGTGGACAGTAGTAGTCAAAGGCTTTAAGTTTTATCAACAGGAGTCTGACTATCTATCCCAGTAGATGGGTAATTACGCTTGGGTGTATGCTGATGGGAGAGTATTAAAAATAGGTATAGAAACAGATTGGTGAACCAAAGGTTCATAACAACTTTATTTGGTAAGGATGATGATACACAACTTTTTCAAGTGCTTCTGATTTATATACTTACTCACATGCAGGTGCCTCTGGGCAATCTTCTGATGCTATCTGTGTGGCAAGGCTTGGCATCTCAGGTACTGCTGTTTGGTTGGCTGCTTCATGGTTATTTCTGGGGTTTTCAGGAACAGTTATTTGGCTTTTGATGGTCCATCTTGGCTTGGTTGGCCATTGGTTCTGGCAGGTTTGGCTTATGAGGTTTTGGGGGTTTTCTCAATTTGATCACCATTTTTGGATTGGCTTGACAGGCTCTCTTGTGCCCAAAGAACTTGATTAAAAAAGGGGTCCCCAATTGGGGACCCCAAATTACTTAATGGAGGGTGGGCTTGGTCTGGGTTTACTGGGCAACTAAAAATAGCCTGCCCAGGCCCAGCCAAACCCACCAAGGCTTGGGTATAGCTTTTGGGGCCCAAAGCGGACCCCTCAGCAGCCACCAGGGCAGGAATGGTTCCTGCACCTGGATTTGCTTTGAAAAGCAAAAATCCAGGTGCAGGTGAATCTCCCCCACCCGCTAGCCCCGCCTGAAGGCTAGGAGCAGGTTTGATTCCTGCCCTGGGCCAAAGAGTTGTTACTTCCATAACATTACTATTATAATTTAAAAAGTAAAATTAAAATATTAAAAATAAAATTATAATTATAAATTTTAAAATTTAAATATTAAAGTTTAAGTATTTGAAATTTAACTATTTTTATTAAATTGTAATTTATTCAATATTGAAATATTTGATATTAAAAATTTTAGTATTATAATATGTAGTATTAAAATTTTAATATTAACTTTTAGATACTAAAATTCTAATATTCAAATATGTAATATTAAAATTTTTATAGTGAAATTTTAATATTACATAGTTCAATCTTAAAATTTTAGTATTAAAATATAAAAGTTAAAAAAATTAATTTTCAAGGGGAAAATATTTATTGGGGGGGATGTTAATTGCAAAGGGAATGCAATTTTTCTGGGGAATTATACCCCAAAATTAAATTTTCAGCTAATGCGTCTAATTGGATCCACATACTCTTCTGTACGTGGTGGACAACCCTGGATGCAATTGCTAGAGGGGTGGCGCCCTGTACCCTGGTGGTTGTTGATTGTTTGATAAAAGGAAGGCGGGTGAGTGAATCAATCAATAGGTTTTTTCAGGGGGCACATAGTACCCGTATAACGTTGCCAATGCAAATGAGTCATACAGCACATGCTTGACTGTCCTATATTCCTGTGGTGTCTTCTGGCAGTCAAGGGCTACACAGCAAATATACATATTGATTAGGTACATCCTCCAACTTTTTAACATTGATTATTAATATACAGTGAAGGAGGATTCCCAGGTATACCACAACGTGGATTCTTTGCAAGGTATACTTTTCTGAGAACATTTATAATTTTTTGAATGTTTGAACTAACCTATTAAGATGGATGTTTGGTTGAACTTGAAGAGGGTTCCGGGGGCGCCCAACTTGAATCAGCCCCCCAGGCCTCGGCAAACAAAATAAATAAAGGTTTAAAATTATTCACAAGGACTGCATCTCCAACTTTATTTGACAGTGCCTTAAATACTTCATTAAATATTGCAGCTTTCAAATATTCAGTTCCAATTTGAAAGTCAGTTTTCATTAAGTTCTTTTCATATTTGTTGATGTTTGTGAAGGGGAATCTTTGAATGCTTTTTTATATATATTCATCAAAGTTTAGTGTGATATCCCCACAAATTTCATTCATTTCTTTGAAGTTGATACTTGATCTTATTTCATATGCTTCCCTCAACCACAGGGAGCACTCTGCAGGTGGTAAATATTCCCTATTTTTAGCTTCAATACTTGAAAAAGTATTCATATTGTGTTGAACTATTTTATTTATTTGGTTTTTATTTATTTGTTTTACAGGAGCTACCAGTGACTGGTAACCCCTGTAAACCCAACTTGGCGTATAAGCTGCCACTTCTGCGGCCTCATCCCCATTCCTGGTGATGACTAAAAAATATAAATAAAACATAAAAAGACTTACTAATTGTTTCTCTGTGGCCCCCTCAGCCACAGGCAACCCTTTTGCAAACTTCATGAGTGTTGGCTGCTCTTCATTTGTTTTTCTGGGCTTGATCCTCCTGATTTTCATTTGATAAAGTTTCTGTATTTTGTGAAGCGCTCCTGCTTATTACTTGTGTTTCTTTTTTGTCTGTTTCCATTTGATTATTTTCCTCTTCATTGGTGTTAATTTCCTCTGGAACTTTGTTTCCTTTGATTAGTTTTATCTTCTTATTATTTTCTTTGGCCCCCTGCCAGAACTCCCACAAATTGTAGGCCGCATTGTTGAACTTCAGACTTGATAGAATTGTTCCCTGGAGATTTAGTAATGCTTCTTTATTTTTTTGTCTATAATATTTCCTAGTTTATTAATAGCATCTTCTGTTGATTAGATTAGTGGCTGGCCATTTTTACCCAGCTTTCCTGTCACTATTTCCCTTATATTTTTTCTATTTCAACAACCTTTTGCAGGTGTACTTCTAATTTGTTTATCAAGTTATAGATAGTTGATATTTTGTTTGAACTCCATCAAAAACCTGGTTTTTATAGTACTATCTTCAACACATACATATTTTTCATCATTATTAATAAATTAAAGACAAAGAACGTAAATATTGCATTAGAATATTGCAATTAGACGTCAACTCTATATATTTTGATATTATGTGCATAACTCAATGCATTTTGTTTAATAAAATCTATTGTAAACTTGGCCTTTTTCATTGTAATTTATTAAACCAAATTGTGTTTATATTAGAGAGCCATTAACACTTAGTGCAAATATTGATACATAGTGCATTTTAAAGCCTGTATATTTACCTATTGTCAATAATTCTATAAACTTTTTAGTTGGATTTTGCAGGGTAATAATAATGCAATATGTTAATAGAATACTGTTTATTGTCATTAATTGGCTGATTTTCTTTTGTTGTGGAAATTGTGCATTTTCTGATATTTACGCACTAGTATCCAATTGTTTGGCTTCACATCAAATTGCACAGGCAATAGGAAATCAAGTTGCCACCCCAAGATCAGATGTGGCCAGGGTGGCAACCAAGTTTTTTATTGCCTGTGAAATTGGATGTGAAACCAACCAAACAGATACTAGTGTGTAAATATCAGAAAATGCACAATGGCCACAGCAAAGAAAATCAGCCAATTAATGACAATAAACAGTCATTTATTAACACATTACATTATTAATACCTCACAAAATCCAACTGAAAAAGTTTATAGAATTATTAACAATAGGTAAATATACAGACTATAAAATGCACTATGTATCAATATTTGCACTAAGCAATAATGGCTCTCTAATATAAACACAATTTGTTTTATTAAATTACAATGAAAAAGGCCAAGTTTACAATGGATTTTATTAAAAAAATGCATTGATTTATGCACATAATATCAAAATATCAAGAGTTGACGTCAAATTGTAATATTCTAATTCAATATTTACGTTTATTGTCTTTAATTTATTAATACTGATAAAAAATATGTATGCTAATAATTTTAAGATATTTGTAAAATGTACAACATTGTATTAATTATTGGAAATGTTGATATTGTAAAAAGAAAATATTATTAATTATAAATTGAAAGAGAGATATTGACTTCAAAAGGTTGTCACAAAGAAAAGAATTATTTACTCATAAAAGAACAAGAAGGGGAGGGAATGGGCAGAATGTACATTGCCATCATCTGCACCTGTGAAAGGGACAGCATCAGAGATAGTGGTGAGGGAATGGGTGAAGGTTTGGGAGTCAGGGTTGGAAGGCAGGTGGCTTGATGGGGAAGTTGGGGAGGCAGGGTTTGTTGACTGGGAAGGGGCGGCAAGAGCTGATTGCTTCAATTGCTTGAATTCTTCTTCTGTCATATATACTGACTTGAAAAAACTGATGGACTGGCGTGGGGTGAGACGGGGGTCCTTTCTGGACTTATCACTATCACCTGCATAGAAGATGATGAGATCAAATAAGTCCTGGACGGATGCAGAAGGGAAAAGCTCATACCCCTTATCAATTTGGGTGCATAGTTTGTTGTAGGTGGCAGGCTTTAAGTGCCTGAGGGTGGAACCAAAATTATAGAGACATACATCTGCAAGATGCATGTCAGTGTAGTTGATAAGGTAGGACCAACAAGTATGCCCTGCAGCCCTGATTTCTTGGGTTGCCCATTCCTGCTGCTCCATCTCCACACTCAGTACAACTGTGTGCACAGAGTTTTCTGTGGCCCAATTCTTCAGCATGGCCTTGAGCTCTGTCTGGTAGGCATACCCATCTACGGTGTTTGATATTGTCAAGTAATAATTGACGCCCAATGGAGAAACTACCAATAAAACCCCAACAAAACAATACAAGATTGGGCCGCGCTTGTACACATCAGATTGGGTACGCTTTTTTCCATAGACTTGAATGGAAGAATTACAAGGCTGTATGCAATTTTATGCTGAAAAACTCTCTGGATATGACTATGATATCATTTACTGACCTGGTTTGGAAAATCAGATTCCCAACTTATTATCCCAAGTGCTGTTGGCCTGTGAAGTTGAGATGCAGGAAGCCCAGGAAGCATTATTGAGGAATAGGATTTACATAGAGCAATCCAAACGTCTTCAAGTGGTGAGAGATCTTCATGTTCAATGGGGAGGTCACCTCAGATACGAGAAGCTCTGGCAAGCAGTAAAAGCCCGGTACTGGTGATCAGAGATTAGAGCTACGGTCCTCCAGATTTTACAAGAATGTGAAGTGTGCTCTAAGTTCTCAGTGGCAAAATCTAAGGTATAGCTCAAGTCAGTGATGTCACATTATCCTTTTGAGTTGGTCTCAATGGATACAGGTCATATCACATTACCAAGTGGTCAGAAAGAATACTTTGTGGTTGCTGTTGATTCTTTCACAAAATGGGTAGAGGTTAAGTAATGGCTAAAGAAACAAGCGTTGCACTTGCTAAGTTTCTCCAAGAAGAAGTCATAGCACAACATGGTTGTCCTGAGAAGGTTCTCACTGACAATGTACCACCCTACGTAGGACCAGCCTTGACTAAGGAATGCTTAAAATGGGGCATTTCTAAGTTAACTGCAGCTCCCTATCATCCCAAGACCAATGGGTTAGCCAAAAGAACCATTGGAACCTTAAAGCGCATTATGGAAAAATTAACTGATGGAGCTACAACCCGTTGGAAAGATCACCTATCAATGAGTGTCATGGCATACCAGACAATGCCCCATGATTCTACTGGGTTTTCACCATTTCAGATGTTGTATGGCCGGGAGACTACAACCAACACTGAAGTGGGCCAATGGGAGTTTGTGGAAAAGAAATCCTATGAAGCCGCTGTAAAGGAACATGCAGCCAAGATGCAGAAGTTATTTGCTGAGGCAAGGAGTAAAGGAGAGCGGGTTTGAGAAAAGCGGGCCGCCAAATGGAACTCAAAGCCTGGAGTACTTCCTTTTGATCATTTCCAGGTGGGAGATCTGGTGTGAATTGATCAAAGGCACCGAGAAAAGCACCCAAGAAGAGGTCTTCAGCAATGGGTAGAGCCTATGAAGATTATTTTGGTTAGTCCAGGGCCAAACTACCTAGTTTGGGGAGTTGAAGCTGCCTTGGGAGAAGAATGATCCTGTGTTCATTCTCAATTCCTTAAGCTATTCCATGGGGAATTGGAGCTTATAAAGATCCAAAAAGATGAGGCTGATTCCCCCAAAGAGAAGGAAGGGGCCTTGTGACTGTACTACAGTCACTGATGAGTGTTTAGCCAAATAAATGCTCCAAAATATAAAGATGTTCTGTTTTTGCTGTTTATTATATATAGATAGTTTTGTTTGGAATCCTTGAGGGAAAGGTTCCTAGAAACTGGATATCTATGCTTAATAAAAGAACATAATATGGATGTTTAGTTAGGTAGGCTAACTAAAAGAATTGAGGCAAGATTGGCCAAATCAATCTTGGAGACTAGGCGTCTCAAAATGGGTTAGTTAATCAGGAAGATTAATTAATAAATATGGGATATAATTAATGAGGATTTAATTATCTTAAAATGGCCTTGTCTTTTTCAAGAAGTTTGGTTAAGGTTAACCATGGGAAAACCCCCAGAATTAGGGTTAAAAGCGCTGTGTTGGCAAATTTATTGGGTTTCAGGCGCCGCCTAATGAATTGAGAGGCTGAGGCGCCGCTATCAAATTTTCTCAGGCGCTGAGGCACCGCCTGGGGAAATTTCTGGGTGCTGCAGTGGCGCCTGGTTTGAGTTTTGAAGCAGTTTAATGGGTTTTAAGGCAAAAAACCATTAAATGCAAAAATAACTAAATAAAGCCAAGGATGCCTAGGAATTCAGGTTTGATCAGCTGGTTCCCAGTTGAAACACTGATAGCTTAGTTTAGGATGTGCAATCCACATGATTTTGGCGCTGGGAGCTGAGGAAGCTCCATGCCAAATTGGTACATTAGGTTGAATGGAGTCAGGTGACTTCTGCCCATTGTAGGTCAATTCTCATAGGTTGAGAATTGCTGGTGATCTTTTGGGTAAAGATCTATGTTGGATGACTCAAATGTCATAGACCACATGAAACAAATCATTGGTTGATTCAGGAACCAGAGGGGTTTTCAGCTGTGTATGCCCCAAATGATATATAAGCAAAAACAGTTAAACATTAATAAAATATATTCATTGTTGTTTTGACGCTTTCCCCTCACATATTTTTCAATTGTAATGCCTTCTTTGTTAAAATTTGAGAGAGCCAAGTTTGGGGTTCTTTGTGTGGAAATCTCTGCAGCAAGAAAGGAGATTCCTACAAGTACATTGGAAGAAGCTTGGACCAGCCTGGAGGTCACTAAGACTGTTCCTGCCAAATCTTTAGTAGCAGTAAAGGCTGCGTTTGAAGAGCTGTATTCCAATTACTTTGCAAAGGAAGGGACTCCTGTCCAAGGGAACCAAATTTATGCTTGGGATGCTTGAAACTTGTTGGTAGGATGGGATGAAATCTTGCAACAAGTAAAAGAGATGGTGAATCGTGAAATAGAGGCATTGAGAGCACAAGAGGAAAAAAGCGTTGAAATCTTTGCTCGTTGGCGGGACAACAATAAATTGTTATCCAATAAAGTTCCTCCCTGGAGGCAAAGCTCTTCAAAGCTTTGTCCCAGAAAGGTAACAGCAATAAGATTCAAGGACAGGATAATGGCAGGATGGACTGGTTAGGCCTGGATCTGTCACACGTTCCATAATGGCCATCATAAGGGGATGGGCTTTGTCACCTTTGGTTGAGGTATGGGCACCAGTCAGGGTCTTCTTGGTGGGGGGGCACAGTTGGCATGGGCTCTCAGGGTTGCAGCCACAGTGGACTTTGTAAACCCCATTGCAGCTGCAATTTCCCCAAGGGACATAAGCTTCCCTTGCTTTTCAATCATTTTGAGAACAATCTCTGGAGTGATTAATTTTCTTCTGTATCTTGCAGGCTGATTGGCTGGGGGGATGTGTCTATCTTGGGAACTGGTCAATGCCATCTGATTGGCTGTTTTGGGGTTCTGGGCTCTCTGGGTGACCCCATGGCTCAAATGGCTGGTTCCAGATGCCATTGCTGATACGGGATTTGGGTTGGCAGCTGCCTGTGCATGATGGGCAAACAGGGTCATTCTGGAAGTAGCAGGAGAAAGAACTCACTCCTGGGTGATGCTTGCGGAGAGGCCTGTAGGTTGGGAATGACCATAGACAGAGGCTTCACTGTTGGAAGACCTAGTGTAGCCCTATATGATTTTGTCAAGGCCAAGGAACAGCTTGTTGACTTGGTTGTTGTTGAAAAAAGACATAATAAAATTTTTATTATAATTTAAACTAGATAAGAGGAATGTATATTTTAATCAATTTTATTGTTAAGTATGTTAAGTTGGTGAATATTACGCTCAAAATTTTAGCCATACTAAATTGGAATAGGGCAATTTTTGAGAATGCCTATGATTTTTAAAAGAATTAGTACAAATCCACTCTAGATTCTTTGACATCCTTTTTGAGACACCCATAAATTATATTTATTTCAAATTCCTTGAAATTATGATTTGAAACTTGGTTCTTGGATTTGACAATCCCGCAATTTCAGATTTGTTAATTTTTACTTGATGTCTATGATTTGTTTGAAATACAGGAAATATCAAACTGTACATTAAAATCCCGCATTTCTGATTCATGTATCCCACATTTGTTTATTTTGTTTTGTCTTTTGTTAGTTGAGTTATCTGCTCAAGAGATTCAAAATTTGTCAATTTACATAAACTAAAAAAAGTCAAATCAAATGGTTGCTTTTATTAAATATTTTAATTTTCACTCAGCTGAGTTGCCCGCAAAAAGTGATTCAAAATTTGGACCAAGGTTTTGACAATCCTGCACTTTTATGTTCAGGTTCTGAATTCACAGTATCTAAAATCATATGCTTATATCTTGCAGGAAAAATCCTTTATTTAGCTTATACTGAAGTATTATTATAGCTTTACATAAGCTGGAAATTAAGTTAAGCTTTTTTATTAAAATTATATTTTATAAAGCAGTATTTTTTGTGTAGTCTCATATATTATATTCAATTGAATACAGTTAAATATAAATTCTAGTCTAATTTTGCTCTTAAAACTAAATAAACTTTTTTTTAAAAACAGCTAATTTAAGGATCTTTTTATTATCTATTATATATTTTTTATTCCAGAAATGAATTTCTTGGGGTCTCTTTAGTCTAGAATAAATTTTAAAATATATAGTTTTTTATTAAAATGTATTTTATTCTGCTTCAAAGTTAACTTCCAGAAAATCAATCTTTGCATTTTGATCTTTGATATTTTTGATTTTTGCACCCTACATAGTGTTTCAATTTTTGCACTTTCAACCTTAGGAACTTCAACCTAAGGAACTTGCCCATTTTTCTCTGTCTTAGCTGATGCATTCTATAAGCATTACCATATGATACAAAAATTTTATCTGAAATATGTATGTATTGTTTATTTTGTTATATAATTTTTGTTTTAACATGTTCATATTTTTATTGTAGCTTTAAAATACTTATTTTTTATGCCATTAGATTCCACTTACTGTAAATTCAGAACCTAAACTTAAAAATGCAGGATTTTCAAATCATTGGTCCAAATTTCAAATCACTTTTGCGGGATAGCCTTTTTTAATTAAATTGAATTCTTTTTATTTTTATTTGAATTTTTAAAAATTGGGAACTCACAGACACTTTGTAAAGTTCAAGTCAAACTGCATATTTCCTATAGATAAAATGAGTTAACTGGAATCAGATTTGAAGCGTTCAAATCCATAAATAATTTTCATTAAGTTTACTATGTTTTTTGAAATTGCAGGATTTTCAAATCCAAGAACCAAATTTCAAATCATTTTTGAATGCCACTAGTAAACTCAAATATTAATTGCAGGAACTGGAATCCAAATTTGATGGACATTAAGCACACTAGGAAACACCAACCCAAATTGAGAAGCTCCACCATGACTAAAATCAAATGAAAAATCCAATCTCAACAACCATGTTTAAACATAAAAATTGATCAAACTTTAAAATTATCCAATTTTGGAAAGGATACAATATTATACACTTCAAATCACAGATATAGAAATTCTGCTACTATTCAAGGCTAAATCAAGAGAAAACAACTATCTAAAACTAAACTAAAATCTAAATAAAACATATATTTAATCTAAAACATTTTTTTATAGACAGAAAATCACATTTCCAACTAGCTCCTGCACCAGCCCGCGGGGCAGCCTGCCCACAAGGGCGTCCCAAAGGGCCCAAGAATAGACCCAGAACACAACTTGAGGGGAGTAATGCCAACACACAGGCCTCCCAAGGCGTCAGCGCCAGTCAATAACCTCTCACATCCCAAGCCAGGAAGAGCAGCCTGAATCCCAGACAGAAGCTGTTCTCAAGGTCTGCCACCAAAGTCTCCTATACTAGAGTCACTGGTAACAATGAGGTTACTTACACCTTGTGTTAAATTTGGGCTATCTAAACTAGCTAAATCTACACACTAAAATTTACCTAAAATAAAGTATAGATAAAATATACTAATAATCTTAAGGCTTACTAAACACCAATTTCAACTGCTAAATAAAAGGCAATATCAAAGTATGTGTTAAGTGTAAGGTTAAAAGCTGTGTTTATGAAACTCATATGGGTTGATAATAAGCCTGAGTATTTTAGCTCCACCAGTTAAATCCAATTGCAATTGAGGAAATTAACTTGAGGAATCCATTGTCAAATTATATCAATGTATTAATTTCAATTATCTCAGTAGCAATTAGAGTGGAGTACTCAATATTGCAACATACCTCCACTGTGTACCCAGTTGTCACCCAGCCCTGCACTCTGGATCCAATAGTTGCCACTTTCTGCTCTGCGTTTTTGACACGTCTTATGAGCCATTGGCCACAACTGAGTAGCCATCTGTGCCTGTGATGTATTCCACCATTGACAGTGCCACTGCAAACAAGTGTGATCCCACCTTCTACACAAAGGTCCCCATCCCCTGTGTTGAGCCTGCTAGACAGGATGCTGTAGTACCTGCCAAGGGCCAGCGTTGATTGGCAGATAGTGAGCGTGAAGCTCTCCTTAACTGCTTGAACAGGGGAATGGCAGTTTGGGATATTGCGTCCCAATTTGGTGTTACAGCCAGATATATTGGCAATATCAACAAAAAGCATGGTAACACTGGGCAAATTGCCAAATCTGTCAAGGCTAAGCGGCAGCCAAAACTACTTCAACCCGTGCACATTGATGCAATCAAGCAGTGGGTATACAAGGATTACCACCAGGACTCACTTTTAGTCCAATCAATGCTGGCCACAGAGTTTGGGCTTTCTGTTTCCAAAAACCTTGTCTACAAAACAATGGTTGATTTGAGCTTCTCTTGGAAGGTTCTTGGAGTTTCTCTGCACAATAGGAACAGTTAAAAGACAATTGAGGAATGATGTTTTATACTGAGACCTACGTGGCTTATAAAAATACTGGAAATGTACATTTCTCTACATCCTAAATTGTTGTTTTCCTCATTACTCAGGTCTAGGCATGGGTAGGTAAAGAAGGGGTCCAAGGATGGTGCAGCACATTGTGCAGCTGTCTGTTCCCAGACATATTCAATGGTTGTGCTTCTTGGTCCTTGCGGTTTGGATTAATACCAGATGATTAAAGGCTCTCATAACAGCAGGACTTTTCTTGATTTTCTCCAAGCCATAAAGGAATACCTCTGGATCAATCACAGCGGCACAGTAAACATTGTTGTGTTGGATAATTTTGGGCTCCACAAAGTGGATCTGGTTGTGTCTGAGTTCCCCCCATTGACAAAAACAGCCATTCTGCCAGCCACTGCCTGGCTGACTGCCCAATGAGACTCCTCTTCATTCCACCCTATTCTCCATTCACTAACCCAATAAAGGAGGTCTTCAGGTGACTCAGGAATAAGGTTAAAGCGGGGCTTCCACAGGACACCAAAGATCTCTTCAATATCCTTGCAGTCAGTCAATTTGCAATGTCACCTGATGTGGTGGCAGCTTTCTATGAGCACTCAGAATCCTTCCTCCCTAAAGCCCTGGCCTCCAAGCCAATCAGATAAATGGGCGCTCCGGGTTTTATTTGTTTTATCTTTATTTATTTTGTTCTTATATGACGCAAAAATTATTATTTATATATAATGATGTGACATTGGATTGTATTATAGACATATAATAATTAGTACAAAAGATAAATAAAATTAGTTATACTAGATATAGAGATACATATTTTTGAAAATGCACTGAATATTGTATTGACTGTTGAGCTAACAAATAAATAAATTAAAAAATATAGAAATAGATTAATTTTATTTAAATAATTGTGAACCCCTTTTAGTACCATTGGCTTTTTTAAAAGCCACAAGTTTGACCTTGTGAGGCATCACCTGATCCTTATTATTTCAGTGCCACTACAGCCACACAACACAAAAACCAATGATTTTTATGTATTGCTTAATAATTAGTACTTATGATGCAGGTCAAGTATATCAAATATGTTTACCAAATCACATTATGAGGGAAAAGTAATTCAAGCTCTAAACAATCACTTGTTTAAAAAATAAGTGGAGAAGGCAGCTCAATGTGGATAAATAGAGCTTGTGTTGTTTAACAACATAATATAAGAACTTGTACTTGACAATCAACTAAATAAACAAATTTTTTAATCATATTTTATTATTTCACATGTTTGCTTACTATAACTACTGTATTATAACATATTTAGATATATTACTATTAAAGTTTAAAAATTAAATTTTAAATATTAAAAATAAAAAATAAAAAAGTTAATTTTCAAGGGAAGATAATTTATTAGGGAAATGCAAATTGCAAGGGGAAATGTGATTATTCTGGGGAATTATACCCCGGAATTAAATTATCAGCTAGAGTGTCTAATTGGATACACATACTCTTCTGTGCGTGGTGGACAACCCTGGATGCAATTCCAAGATAGGTGGCATCCTGAATTCCAGTGGTTGCTAACCACTTAATAAAAGGGAGTCAGGTAAGCAAATCAATTAACGGGTTCTTTTTGAGAGGCACATAGTACCCATACAACAATGCCAATGCAAAGGAGTTGTACAGGACATGCTCAACTGTCCTATACCTCTGTGGTGTCTTCTGGTGCTCAAGTGTTAATTGGCATATATCAATGTGTGTAGGTACATTCTCCAATTTTTTGACATTGGTTTTTAATATGCAATGTAGTAGGATTTCTAGGTATACTACAACATGAATCCTTTGAGAGGTATATTTTTTGGAGAACATACACAATTTCTTGTACACTTAAACTAATCTGTTTATATATGATATTTGACTGAATTTGAATATTTTACCAGGAGGCACCCAACTTGTCTCTGCCCCCATGCCTCTGCAAACAAAATGAATGTTGAAACAGCAGGCTTGACCCGCCAGCAAGGTTCTGAGCAAGTGGGTTTGTGACCCGCAATCCAATTACCCGGCCACTTGAAGCCAGACTAGGAAGTCAACTTGAATTGCCAAATCCAACAAAATGAACAAATGATGATCCCTTTTGGTGGATACCTTGTTTTGGCGCCTGACTCATTACCAGGATCAAGCCACTCTGTGGTGATCCACATGTGTGCTGTTTTGCAGGCGAGGGTTGATTTGGCTTCAAATAAAGACAATATGCTGAAGAGTGACAATGTGTGGTTAGCTAGTGACGCTGTAAACTAGTATGTAACATAGGGCTGCTAGGGGGAAGTAAGGGGAGCCTAGTAGGTAACATGGTCTACTAGGGGAAGTGAGGTGAGCCTAGTAGGTAACATGGTCTACTATGGTAAGTAAGGCCTGGCTGTTAGGTAACAAAGGACTACCAGAGGCAGATGTTGCCTCCACCCAACAGAAGATGTTGGCTGCTTTGGGCTATAGTGCTTCACCTAGCAGGTAACTGTGGATGCGGGAGGGTGAAGACTGAAATAGCAAGCAGGGAACTTTTTCTGTCTGGGGGGAGTAGGTTTGGACCCCTGGCAGATAACGCAGGCTGCCAGGGAGGGAACAAGCTCTGAGGGCTCAATGTACCCTAATATGCTTACAGGAGGTCTGTGAGCAAGCACCCTACCTAACAGACTGGTAGGGTGTCCTTGTTTATGCCCCTATGGGAGCTTTGGGGAAACCCAAGGTGAGCATTGGAGGGTATAGATTTGCTCAGAGGTGTCACCAAGGTGGCTTGCTTGGGGAAGCAAGCTGCAGAACTTGGTGTGATCAGGCCTCTTGGAAGTAGATCTGATTACTCTGTGACTGAAAGCCCAGACTTAATCACCTAGGTGAGTAAAGACAACACAGACATTGATCTATGGTTGAATGGCCTAAGTGGACTGCCACTTGCAAGGGCCCAGTCAAACGCCAGTTTAATGTAGACTCATGCCTGGGTCTACAAGTTCTGGTAATGGGGGATGAGATAAAGAACCAAGGTGGTTCATAGAAGTAGCAGAGAAAAATACCAAGAGGGACTGTTTGGTCACAGTGAAGGCTAGTTGACAAACTGTTAATTCATATTGAATAGAATGTACCAATATGTTTCAGTGTGTTAAATGAACAAAGAAGGTTCCTAGTGAGGATTTGGTGAGGAACTGGTTAAGGATAAGCAGGAGGACAAGAAGACATGACAAAGGACTAGCAGATCATAATTCAGGATGTCCAAAGGACCAGAAATTGGTGCTAAAGAACTGAAGAGCTGAGAGGATAACCTAGCTGGACTGGATGCAGAGGATGGAAGAGCTGGTTTAGTGACTTTTGAGAAGAAATTTGGATATAAAGAAGCAGTTAAAGAATAATTAAATACTGCCTGATTATGATTAAAAAATGATTAAAAATTATATAAGTAAAAAGAAAGAGAAGTAAAAATAACCTATAGTTTGTTAGAACTATATGTTAGTTTTAAGAAAAGGATTAAAGAGAAAATGAACCAGAAAGAAGCTGGAAGAAGAATGGAGAAACTGTGATGACAAAAGAGCAAATTTTGCCAAGAACAACTAGGAAAAGCAAAAGGACAAGCAACCAGCAGGTTCAAAGGTGCAAAACAATGAAAGAAACGTGGAGAAACGCTGAAAAATCTAAGGGTCAAAAATTGCCTAAGTAAAACATATGTGGAAGCACTCGAGATTTGCAGGGGAAACGTGACTGGAATTACAGAAAAACAGTTTGAAATGCGGAGCAGTTGTTTACCCAGAGCAAGACAGCTTTGGGTTTGAACCAGGTTCAGGGACAGGTCATCCAGGTAAACTGTTTTGGCAAAACCATTGAAACAAGGTGTATGATTGGCTGCAAACCAGAGTCTACTTAATCAGTTTTTTAAGGGCTTTAACTTCAGAGTTAAAGCCTAAAAATGAGGAGCAGAAGCAGAAAATTCAGTGCTTTCATTGGCTGAAGTAAGTTTAAAGGTTTAATATATTATAGAAGAAGAAAAAAAGGATAGTTTAAGCTTTGAAGAACCAGAGTTCTAAGAGAGGTTTTTGGTCTGAAACAAGGGGCTATAAAAGGGAGAGCTATCTGGGACTCTTCAGGGACTGGATCAAGTGGATTACAAAGGCCACTAAAGCTACAGAAAGAGAAGAAGACCAAGGATAGGAATCCAGAGCTGGTTCAGACTGCAGGAGCTTAAGATTAAGACGCTGGAGCCCACAAATAAAGTGCAGGAGCCCAAGACTAAGGAGCAGGAGTCAAAGACCAAGTACAATGAGTCAAAGATATTGTTAAAGGACTCCAAGTATTCTCACAAACCCTTTATTATTCCCTACCCCAAGGTATATATCAGAAGGTTTCTAAGGGGTTCTTTCTTCTGACAGTGAATAAAGCGCCTATTTCAACCCCTATCCAACTTTTCTGTGTAAAAAAGAGAATAGAAGTCTCATGAGTCAATTGCCCCATATTTTCTATCCTAGCCCAGGGGATGAGGAATCCTATTGCCTAGGGTGCAGGAAGTTTGCCTCTAGTAAATCTGCCCAGGAGGAGTGGGAGAAGGTGACAAGGCATTTGGAAATGACAAATAGAGGAAGAGAGTTCATCAGGGGAGAGTTTGCAAGACTATTACAGGATTGATATTGGCCTAAAGAAGGGCTGGCACCTGCAGAAATACAAGTGTACAGTGAAGACACTTGCTTGGTGATTGGGAAGGTACTGGAGGAGTTTGCCCTTATTCAAGCCAAGTATAAGCTTCTCACCAACCCTTCACCCCTGTTGGAGAATGAGAACTCCTCCAAGCCGGTCCCTGGCTACAACCCAGGACACACTATGGGGACTGGTGACCAGGAACCCCACACACCCCCTTCACCATCCAACTGTGTGATCAACACAATCATGTTCCTGTTATCCTTGATTCACAATGACTATATAATCACTATCTCCCAATAAAGATTATTTTCTAGTTTCTAAATATTTTCCCCTTGTAACTCTGCTAAAACAGCACAGTTAAAACATTGGTAGTAGAAGTAGGTTCTCCATCCTACTTCATCCCTCAAAATTCTTCATGTTACCCGTACTTGCTGCAGTCAACAAATCTACAATATAACCATGTCTGGCCTCCCAGTAGACTGAATGCCATACACAATGGGTACCAAATCCCATAAAGGTTTGTTCTATACCAGAATGTGGTTATACTGGTCTCCTCCTTCAACGCCCTGTCAGCACAAGGGTTCTTACAAACACCTATCACCACTTCTTGAGCCACAGACAAGGGCATGATGCCAGCCTACATAGCCCAACAACTTTGAAGCGCTGCCTTGGAACCTTTTGCTTGAGCCAACAACAATAACACCACAGCATGGACCAAATCTGCCCAAAGCAAGCTGGCCCAAATGGAATGCCCACAAAAATTTTGGATTGCAGAAATCTCCATCTGACTGACTCATGACGCTGGTACCTGGTGCAACAAGTGGCATGAAGAACACACCAAGAAGGATTGGGATACTTTCAAACAGGACTTCTTGGCAATATTTGTGCTAAAGGACACTGAATTTATGATCATACACCAAGTGAAGAATCTAACCCGGAATGTTACAGTGAAAGAGCTTACCTGTGTCTACAAGGAACTTTGACTATGTGCCCCCTCCAACATGGCCTTTGACACTCCAGCTACCCACTTCATGTACTATTAAACACTCAAGTTGCATGTAATGAGACACATAAACCTGGACCAGGTGACCAACCTGCAGAGCCTGTATTGCAAAGCAGAGAAAGCGGAACAAACTCCCAACACCCTCTATAAGGCACAAACTGGGAAGAGAGAGACCCAAAGATTCTTTCCCAGCTGGGTGTTCTAGTTGACCACCCCTTGGGAACAACAGCCGCAATGCAAATCACAAACACACAGGTTCAAATGGACATGGAAATGAAAACAACGGTCAGTCAAACTGCACCCATTTCTAATCACTGCCACACAAGATAATCAAGACAAGGGAAAAGCCCGGGGAGAGCAATAAGCAAGCCAAGCTCTCCCTGAAAAATTCCTGACTTGCCCAACAATGAGTACTGACCCAAGGACGTGGACCAATGCCCAAAGATCCAAGTACCCTCAGAAGACCTGGTACTGTACACCATTGCCAAACATCCCAATAAACTGATGTCCTATCCTTTCCGTTTTTGCAGTTACACAGGCTCAGCACTCTTGAATTTGGGTGCAGATTGAACCCTAGTCAACAGCAGCTTTGTAGATAAGTTCAAGCTAGCCACTAATCCTTTGTGGATTAAAAACGTGGTCCTGGCTGATGAACATCACATTGCTGTAACAAGGGAAACCACCCCCCTTCTCTGTCATGCTCAAGAACCTACACTCCAACATCCAAGGCCCTGTCATTGACTTCCCAAAGTTTGCCATTGTGCTGAGGTTGGATTGATTACAAAAAAACAATCCTCACGTAGACTGGGCAACCTCAGTGTTGACCATTAAGTGTGAAGGTGTCAATCACCAGACTACCCTGACTCAGTAGACCAACTCCTATGCAACCACGTCTTTGTGCGCATCACAGAGACCCTGGACAAAAAGGAAACCCTGAAGGCAATTGACTGGGACTCCTGCCAGTACAAGATCATACACTTCAAGGACTACCAGGATACCTCCACACCTCAGGGTTGCAAAATTGTGGCCCGGCATCCAGAAATCTTCAAGGAAGCTCTATCCAGGTTGCTCCCAGAGAAAACATTCAACACTCCATCTAACTCAAAGGAGCTGTACCCAAAGCACACCCTATCTACAGGCTGACCCCAAAAAAAGACAACACCCTACACGCCTACCTCAAGGAAGCCTTGGAGAAAGGACTTATCCGCCCCTTACAGTCTCCTTTTGGGGCCGCCATATTCTTTGTGGCCAAGAAGGACGGTACCTTGCGTCTGGTCACAGACTACCAAGCCCTAAACAAAGTTATCATCAAGAATTGTTATCCACTACCACTGATGGACAATTTCTTTGACGCCTTGGAGGAGCCACAGTATTCTTCAAGATTGATATGACTGCAGGCTATAACCAGATTTGTATTAAGGAGAAAGACATCCCCAAAACAGCCTTCTGCACTAAATATGGCTCCTATAAGTGTGTGGTGCTCAACTTTGGCATGGCAAACGCCCCTTCCACCTTTGTGACCTTCATGATAAAGTGTTTGCTCCGCACATAAGCAAGCATGCCCTAGTCTACCTAGACAACATCATTATCTACAGTCCTTTGGTGGAATAGCACCACAAAGACCTAGAGGCAGTCTTTGCTACCCTAGCACAACACAAACTGTTGGCCAAACACTCCAAGTGCCCGTTCTTCTGCAATCAACTACCCTTCCTGGGACACATAGTCTCAAAAGATGGCATCAAACCCAATAGTCAAAAGATACAGGCCATCTGCAAGATGCCGCCACCCAAGGATAAGTCAGAACTAAACACCTTCTTGGGGATGGTTGCCTATGTACAACAATTCATACCTGACTGTGACGTCCTGACTGCACCTCTGTCCTCCATAACTGGCACCAAATCCAACTTTGTATAGACCTTCCAACGTGATCTTTCCTTCAGACATCTTAAGGAGAAACTCACAACAGCACCCATCCTGCAATACCCCAAACGTGATGGAGAATATAAAATGAAGACAGACACCTCAGATGCATCCATTGGGGGTGTAATAAAAATCAAAAACAAGGATGGTGATTTTCTGTCTGTAGCCTACAAATCACACAAACTGACAGATGGCAAGTGTCAATACCCTATCCATGAAAAAGAACTGTTGGCTATTGTGCACTGCCTGGTCAAAACGTGTTGTTACCTAGAACAGCAGGAGAGTTCACGGCCTTGACAGACCACAAGTTGCTTATCTACTTCAAAACCCAAGTAAACTTATCCCGCCATCAAGCCCACTGGATGGAACTTCTGGAGAGATTTAATATGCTCATACAATATAAGCCTGGTCCAGAGCTTGCCATGGCAGATACACTCTTGTGCCTGTACGTCAGAGCCACAAGGGGCAAGAATGGGCTGGACCCAGACTAACCTCTCCTGGTGCTCCAGACAAAGGACAAAGGTTTCCCCCTGGTACCACAGACATGACAAAAGAACCCATCATTAAGAACAAGCACTTAGTTGCAGACGTATACAGGACCCTACATCAAAAAATGTCTGACAGAACAACCATCCCTTATATTCTCACACATCAGCAAGTGGACACAATCCTACGTTACCACAGAGACCCAGGACACACAAAAAGCTGCAACCTCTACAAATTCCTTAAACACAAAGCATGATGGCCAACCTTATACCAGGATGTCCAGGAAGTCTTAGACCAATGCAAAGTATGTGAGAAATTTTCAAAAAGCAATACCCCTCCAAAATCAGTACTAACCATTCACACACAACTGCCCTTCAAGCTATGAGCCTTAGACATTGTGGGTCCCATGCCCAGAAAACACAACAACAAGAAATACATCATCTCAGCCATCAATTTTGCCACTCACTGGCCGGTAGCACAGGCGGTAAAGACCCATACAGGCAACAACGTTCAACAATTTATAGGCAAGGAAATCATCAGTAAGTTCAGAAAACCAGAACTTCTGATAAAATATGGGGCAAGGAATTGACCTCCAAAAACCCCAACATATACCTCGCAAAGAACGGGGTCCAGCACACAGTGACAACACCTTACCACCCTCAGGCCAATGGACAGGTTGAGCGGCTAAACAGCAGCCTAGTACAAGCCCTTGTCAAGCTCACTGCTGAGAGACATGAGGACTGAAATAAGCATCTATTGACTGCACTCCTTGTGTGCCAAACTTGTGTGAACAGATCCACCGGTAAAAGCCCTTTTGAGCTAGTTTATGGAACACAATCCAATATCATACAAGCGCTATCAGGACCTAAGCTGTAAATTCCAAACAAGGTTCCACCCCGCTTGGACCCTCAAGTCATACTGGCTAAAAGTGACTAACTAGAAAGAGAAGAAAAATGTCTACAGAATACCTTTGTCCCCATCCAAGACAGACATGAGGTTGGTGACAAAATCTGGGTAATGAATAACAACAAGAGTAAATTACAGCCATAAAGAGCAGGCTCTGCCATTATCCTAAAGATAAACAACACTTACCTTGTGCAAGGACTCATAAAACGCAAACAAGACAAATTCCTCTACCATGACCGCCTAAGACCTTGTAAAGCAAGATAGAAGCAACGCAATACTATCCTACCTGCCACCAAGCAATAACTAGTCCAGTATGGTGCCTGGGCTCCCAACAACCTCCCTAACAACCTGCCCTCAGTTGAGGCTGACCTTCAGCTGGGGGGTGTTGAAACAGCAGGCTCAATCTGCCAGCAAGGTTCTGAGTAAGCGGGTTTGTGACCCGCAATCCAATTATCCGGTCACTCAAAGCCAAACTAGGAAGTTGACTCAAATTTACAAATACAACAACATTAACAGAAGCTGATCCCCTATGGTGGATACCTTGTTTTGGTGCTTGACTCATTACCAGGATCAGGCCACCCCCTTCACCATCCCACTGTGTGATCAATACAATCATGTTCCTGTTATATTTGATTCACAATGACTATATAATCATTATCTCTCAATAAAGATTATTATCTAGTTTCTAAATATATTTCCCCTTTTAACTCTGCTAAAATAGCACAGTTACAACATGTAAAATTATGCTAATTAAAAGAAAGCCCCAAAAATTATTAAAAATAAATTCCACTAACCAGTTTTTTTACAAATTTTGACTGAGAATCAGTTTACATACCATTATTGATGGGAAATATTGCTCCCCTGATTTACAATGCAATTCTCTAGAAAAACAATGTATCTGTCATAACAATTTATTTTAAACGATAAAGATTAGATTTATAATGCTATTTTATTGAATGAATGCTTTGTTGATTGATTAGTTGCTTATTTAGTGCTTGGTCTTTCCTAAATTTGGTGGTTTCCGGTTTTGGGTTCTTAGATATCAACTTTGGCATCGAAGTTAACCATGTTTTGGCACTTGCCAGAGTCTACTCTCAGGTCCATTCCAAGGAAGCTTCCCAAGCCAACACCAATGTCCATGCCGAGAAGACCTTTGCCGCTCTTGCAAGGGTTGGATGGCTCTGGATAGTATGGAGCAGGGTAACGAGACTTGTGGTGGCTGGGCATAGGATAACGATACACAGGATAGTTGGGAATGGGAACAGGGACTACTGGAATTGGTTGTTGAGGCTTGGTATAGACGGGTATGGGGTATGCAGGCATGGGACGCTGTGGCACTGGGTACTGAGCTCCAGGGTTTTGGGGCTCAGGATAATTGGGTTCGTTGTGGCATAAGCCATCCCAGTACATCTCCTGTTTGCAAGGAATACATTCTCCGTAGTAGTAATCTTGGCATTCTTTGCCGTAAGCAGGCTTAGAGGTACCCTTGACTGCGACTGCGGAGATGAGGCTTAAGATGGAAGCAATTTTGATGATTGAAGACATTATGGATTTATGTTTCTTTGTTGTCTGGTATTTATACTTTTTAAATGATGTTTCAGAATATAAATCTTAAAACGGAATGATAAAACTAAATCCATTTCAATATGGTTTTAGTGACAACAAGTTGTTATTTGATTTTTTAATACAATTCCTTCCACAAGAGTAAGATATTTTAAACTGGGATTGCGAGCTAAGCATTGCTATTAATAGATTGACCCCTTTGTCCTCTCCCTAGTGTGGGGTTTACATTAGTGCGAGCGATTGATAAATAAATATTTGATTGAATAAATATTATGGCTTATGAGACGAATTCAAATAATCTCGTGTCGGTGTTAATAAAATTTGTTTTGAGCCAAGCTAACATATGAAACTTATATGGTTGATTCCAACCGCCATTTCCACATGTTTAGCTATTAAATGCCTGGGGTGGATTTGGGCATCTCGCTTGTGTGACTACTTTAGTTAAGTACACGTGATTCTTTTTATTTCGAGATGATCATCTGGAGTTCAGTTTATCAAGCACGAGCATGCTTTATTAAGAATACAAGAAATTAGATTAGTACTTCAATAAACACTCATAATTGTTATTATAGAAACGAACACCTCTTTTATTTTAAAAACGTGATTTCTTGGCCTCAATGTCGATCCAATCGATTGGTTAAGAGAGACGTTCTTTTCCGATAAAATAACTTTTTTTCAAAAAACATATCTAAATATAGAGAAATCTGACCGACCAACATTAGGTAATTTTATATCTAAACAACGTTTTGCAGCTAACTTGTAAATTTTGGATCGTATTATGATTATTTCAAGTAAAGAAATCATTTGATCAACTCTAAAACGAAATCCTTGGGTTCTTAAACATTTTCAAGAAATAAAATATCTTATTTGAGGGATAAAGCGAGGTCCTACAAGTTTTTTTAAAAAAACTGGGAACTTCTATAACTGGAAATGAGATCCCAGTTGCTAATGTATCTCCAGATCTATAGAGGCCGCTCAACCAGTCACCCCAAGATAGGTCTAACATCATGTCCTCTCTTAATTTCCTTGGAATAGTAGAATCACATATTTCTCTATAAGAAGAAAACCCAATTACAACAATGATCCCTCATATGAATTCACTCAGCGCAGGTTTGCACCCTATCTAGATCACACCACCTATGCCACCCCTTAGTGGCCCAGTGGCTTACTACCCTGGTATAAGAATTCTCATTACTTTCAATAAAGATCATATTATTTCTGATCCCTTTTTCCATCCCATTTCTGGACTTTTTCCAACACCAACATTGAACTACCATTAGTTTGGTTGCAACAGTAGTAGCTATAGGTTTGTTTAATAACCTATCTTTAAGAAAGTTCCCTAAAAAGGATAGAGTAAGAACTATACTGTAAATCTCCAAAAGAACATTTTCTATCTATCACACAAGGCTATGTCATTTATCAGTATCGGCTTTTACTACTCAGAGTTTACAATGGGCTCTTCCTAAGCCAACACAATTTCAGTGTCTCACCCCCTCAGCTGGACCTCTCCTAATGGATGCTGAACTTGCATCTGGATACCTTCATCAACAGTGTGGAAAACACCAACATTGTCAGCTGTTTGTTGCAGATTTTATTGCGCACAAATGATCAAATGCAGTTAAATGGATAGTTTTGATATCAATGCAAAAAATTTGCTCGCACTCACAGTTATGTCAGATCAGATAGAACTGTTGATCTG
>QTSX02004479.1:0-138962 GCA_014839935.2 Entomophthora muscae | reverse complement strand
GACACCAACCTGCAGAAAATTGAACAAATCATTGTGCCCAGGTGGTGCCCCTTTCTTGACCACTTGTTTGAGCCACCCAAAGACCTCCTCAATTGGGTTGAGGAATGGCAAATAGGAGGGGAGGAAGAGAAGGCACAAAGTGGATGTGGCCAATTGTTGAGAGGCAATTTCAACACCAGGCTCAATCACTGGGAACTCATTGATAATATCAGCCATCTTTTAGAGCCTAACATTATCTAATATCATAAAATTAGTGAAGCCTGGGCTTGTGCGTCTCAGGTGCTATCAAACCAATCAGTGGAATTCCAGAAAAAGACCTACTATTATGGGAACCCTTGATCATCTGGTATGATCTAATACCAAGGGGACCAAGAAGGGCTATCATAGAGTACACAATAGACCAGACTGCTGCACACCAAGCTACTTCATTATTGAAACCTTTGGGGACATACCCTTACTTGTTTCTCATGAAGGACACAAAGGAGGACTTGTCAATGTAATAGAATTTGATGGTCTTCTTCTCCTTGAGAGCAGTGAACGTCTCTGCGTATTTTTGCCACTAGACAACATTATCAGGGCTGTTCTGGTTGTATGGAGAAACTCCATGTTTTTTCCATGAGAAGTTTAATTTTTTCACTGCTCTGTAGAAAGTGGAAACTAAAGCCTGGATTCCAAAAGTGGACTCAATTATTGACTGAATATTTTCCAGTTCAAGATAACAGTTCTGCTTGATCCACTGTCAGATTACCCACAGGTGTTCCTTGACCAATAGAACTGAAACCCACTTGGATTTCTCTGAAAGGAGAACAGTACCTGTTTTCAGGTAAGTTGTGCAGAGCCTGCATGCAGTTTTTCCAAGATCTTACAATGGCTGTGGCCTTCCTGTAGTCAGTTGTCTCCTCCATGAGCCTCATGAAGGTCTTGCAGGTAGAATTGGAGATGGCATGGTACTTGGCCTTTTTGGTGTTGGAAAGTGACTCCACGGGCTTGGCCACAAAACAGGGCATAGGCACTTGGCTGTAGAATGCAGCAAAAATTTTGAGTACCTTCTGCCCTTTTGTGGTTTGGTAATATTAGGGCAGCTTGTCATTGTCTCTCTTGTTGGAATCACTCGCGTAAGGCTCATACGTGGTGTCCAGGACTGACTTAACCTTCTCCAGTATGGCTCCAGGAACACCATTGCAGCGGTATACAGGGTTGCATAAAAAGGACACCCTCTTGGTGGTGACGCCATTTACTGTTTTGGTGGTGATGACCTTGGTTTATTTTCTGGTCAGCTTCTGGACCCAGGGGTTGATGCTCTTCCCCCTTGCATGTTGGGCCCCTTGAACTGGCTGTGTCAGTGCAGTGTCACTATTGAACTCTCCTCTCCCATATTTTTCATGAGTAGGCCCTTAAGTTGCACTAACTCTTCTCTTTGGCCTGCAGAGGCAACTGCAACTGTGGCAACAATGGGTCCATTGTTACTCTGTTGCTGGGATGCGTTCATTTTGGTATAAAAAATAAATTAAAATTAAAATCAGTTTATCTATATAATTTATTTATTATAAGGTTTATCTCTTCATATATAGTAGCATGAAAGCTAGTAGTCACTACCAGTGATTTCAAATTAGATTTTTAGATTTCTATATTAATTATTTTTGGCTGTAAATGTGCACTGTTGATCATGATTTGGATAAGTTTGATCTTTTTATTGATTCTAATCCCAAAAGAGACGCTCATAATATTTATTTCTGTTTTATGTCCTATATTATATGTCTTAATTAGGATGATCTGATAACAGTATTATAGATTCATTTATGTGTTTTGATATTTGATATTTATGTTGTCTGTTTCAGTTGCTATTGGGGCTTGTTGGATCAAGTTTGTAACTTTTATGACTGAGTGTCATGTGTTTACCAAAAACATAGTAAACATAGTAGAAGCATTCTGTGACTGAAACTCATGCATTCTAGTGTTTGATACATTTGTTGTTAAATTGTTAAGCATTTGTCCTCAGTTGGAGTAGGTTGTTGTATGACTGGGCATTTTTGCATAATAGTGCTCATTTTCTGTGGAAATATCTTCTATTTAGATCTATCAAGTTGAAATTTTTTTTTATGACTGAACCCATGAGTTCTAAACTGACTATTATATGTTTATCTCAACAGGGTTGAAAACTACTGTATGAAAATAAGTCAAAAAATCATCAAAGTTCTTTATTTATTAATTAAAAATGATGTTTGGGAGTAGAAATATGATATTTTACCATGTTGTATAATGGAAGTTGTTAAGAAGTTGTTGTTAGATATCAAAAAGGTAGTGTTGGCTTTGCCACTTACAACATCCTCAATAGGAGGTGGCATAGTAATTTAGGCTTAATTGCACCACTCTAATTGCTTAAATTCACCCCAGCAGATGATCATGAGCAAATAGACAACATCTCTAAGTGTCAACATTATTATTAGCTATAAATTCTATAGTACATTACATAGTAACTCACACTTAAATTATTGGATTGCCGTTAGCCACCAATCCACTTAATATATTAAAGCCAGAATAAGTGCCACATATATTTATAAGATGAACATTTTAACCATCAACTGTATGTACAATGCATTTTTCTATATATTAATTAAATAAAAAACAATTTTAAATACACACTTAATTTCTTTATTGTAGATGCTTCAGTTTCATTATTAAAAATAAGTTTGGCTTAAAAAGTGTCAACATTGACACTTTTACAATGTGAAAACAAATAAACAAATAAATAAATAAGTTTTTATTAGTAAAAGTAAGGGGAAAATTGGGTTAAATCAAGTTTTTTATTAAGGTTGGTATTTAATTGTGTCAAAAGAGCCACAGTTTTGTCGTGTTTTCTGGGCTTGCACCCTTGAACGCTTTAAAAAATGGGAATTGAGCTAGGTCAACTAGTAAAAAACATAGTAGATTTAGATTTTTGAGTCAACAGTGACCATGTTGACAAGTGTTGACATGAGCGCTGTTATTGGAATGGAAGGTGAATACTACTTGGATTATCTAGTTGAACATATCCTTTGTGGATCTGCCTGTTACAGGGAAGGCTGGTATCAATCTTGGAGCATTGAACTTATTGGTATTGAGATATTGGCCTCAACAGGAGGGTTGATCTTGAGTTCATTTGAGGTGATATGCAATCTATTGGGGTAATGTATTTTCATTGATTTCAATGAACTGTTGTTTATATATTGTATCAAACCATGTTCAGAGGAAATCTGTATATTAAGGGATTGAAATGTTTCCAGAAAAACCCTGTGCAACCGGAATTAAGATGGGATTTCATGTGATCCTTGTTTCATCCATGTGTTAGATGTTGCGACTCCAATTGTGTTAAGAGCTTCCGCCAATTTATGGTGCTTCAACAAAGATTGGAAACACATGAATTAAAGCATTGTTTGAAACCCCTAGTTTAAACTGCTCCTGTCTCAGTTACAAATGATTCAAGGAGGGTGACATGTTGAGGATTTCAAAATGCGGGTTAAGGGCGAGATTTTCTGTAGGGAGCAGTTTGTTGATTTATCATGGGCCATGAAAGATATATAACCACTAATACAATTCATCACATCTCACATGCTCTATATAGCCTTGCTGTTCACTGCTTTCTTGTACTTTGTCGCCATACTGGGGGTGAAGTATATCTACAGCACCACGCCTGTCCCCGACTGTCCAGAAATCATTGAATCCCTCGCCAAGGTTACGCTCCACACCTCGGGATGTATCGTTTCCCATCTGCCGCTGTTCCTGGACTCCAACCTTGGCTGGGCGGGGTTCAAGGATCACTTTGTGCGCTACCATTTGAACTACCACGTGTCGTACTTGGCGGAAGAAGCCATCTCGTCCATGGAACGCAGTCTCAAGCACGAGATCAACACCTACTACACCTCAACCTCCCGCCGCGTCTTCTACCACATAGCCACCCCTGTTCCAATTGCTCACGTCGAGTGCCCTGCCGATGAGCAATGCTTGGTGCTGATGGCATGGAACGAAACAGACAGCTGGAAGACAACCACCCGCTCTTTCCCCGGCACCATCCCATCCGCCACGATCGTGGAAAAGCTGCACCCCAATAGAGCAACCGTACGCAGCCGCTACTTTTTGCTGATTGACGGACCCTTCCAGGGAAACATCTTTTTCAAGCAAATCTCGCTGGGGGTTGAGCTTGACTACAATCCCGAGTTCCGCTTCCACAAGTATCTGGGTCCCACCAAGCAATTGATTTCTGCTACGCCCCTCTCCTTCGTCAACAACTCCACCGTCATGCCCAATGGCATCGTTGGATTCCTTTGAAATAAATTCAAACATTAAATTTCAAATCTTTTATTTATGCAATCGAACATAGGATTCGATTTAGACTAGGAATTTATGTGTAGGTTTGGGCCAATCAGCGGTGGGAAGCGAAATGATCTGCAGGTGGGGTTTGTATATAATGTTCATTGCTAATCCAGACCCCATCTCAGCATGCACCTGGCGCTTCAAGTCAGCCTCAATGGACGTGTCAGCAGAAGAGATGTCGATGCCGGCGCAACGGACTGCCGCGTCCAGGTAGCGATGATACTGCTTGTCTTTATTGTTCTGGTGCTAGTGGTAGTGTGGCTAACCCCGCTGCTCCGGGCCTGGCTTCACGGCAACAAGGAGATGCTCAGCGACACCACCCTGTCGCAAATCGAAAGCTACCGCGCCTGGCATGTCAGCAATTCCCGCGCCCTGGTCCTGAAAAGATCCAACATGCACTTCCTTAGAGAGGCGCGTGTCCAGACAAAGATCCCCGTCCCCGACGATCGAGACTTTTATTTCGAAGTCATGCCTCTGACCATCAAGCCTGGTGCCACCATCCTTATTGGCGCTGGGCCACAAGACTGCGCCCGAGACTACCCACAGGACTTCTTATTTGACATCATCACGGGTGCCATCCAAGCCAATGGCGTCATTCTGGACAGACTCCCATCCACCATCTCCCCAGAAGGCTCCATCATTGGCTGCCTCATCACCTGCTGGCCCAAACCATCCATCACCTTTTCCCGAAACGGCCAATTCTCCCGCCGCATCGACCTCCCCTACCCATCCCCCCTCCACCCCACCATCCTCTCCTCCGCCTCGTGCTCCTTCTCCACCAACTTTGGCTACAGCGAATTCCTCTACTTCCCCACCTCAGAACCCCCTCCCCGCTACTCAATCGCCGTCCCTCAACACGCCATCACCCGCAACAACTAATTAAACCCTTTCCTAAACAGGCAACCCATCAATTTCACTCCCCCATCCACAACCCCATAAATTCACACATTAAACTCACACCCACCTATGCTTGCCAAATACATAGATTTATCCACCCAACCATAATAAATCTAAAACCACACATACTTCACCCAATCAAACAAAACATCCCCTCGACAACCAAGGCTTGAGCCATATGCTCGATATCATCCCCTTGTTGAAAATAAACCAAAGCCATTCAACCCTCCACCGCAGAACTAGCCAACTGACTCCATCTAATGTCGTAACTGTGCTGTATTAGCAGAGTAACACAGGGGAAATGATTGGAAACTAGATAATTATCTTTATTGATATATAAGAATTATATAGTTTGCATGAATCATATTAAGAGGAGCAAGATTGTGATGATCAATCAGCTTGATTGGGCAGGGGGTGGTGTGATCCTTGTAATGAGTGAAGCACCAAATCAAACTATCCACCGAGCTGGGATCATCACTGGTTCTTGTTGCTGGATTTAGTCATTTGAGTTGACTTCCCCATTTGGCTAAAGGACATGGGGAAGTTGGTTTTTGGGTCACAGATCCTTTAGGGCAGGACCTTGCTGGGGGATGGACCCCACAGTTTTGACACCCCCCAGCTGAAGGTCAGCCTCCTCAGTGGGGTGATCTGCTGGAAGGTTTTCAGGGGCACCAGCTTCATACTCTATCAGCTGCTGCCCGGTGGCTGGGATTATGGTCTCATGTTGTTTCTGACAGGCCTTGCACAGGAAGAGTCTGTTGTCATTCAGGACTTTGTCTTGTTTTTTTTGTCCAAGCCTTGTACCAGGTAAGTATCATTGTCACTTACCTTTAGAAAAAAGGTGGGGCCAACTTTTTCTGGTTATAGTTTACTCCTGTCAATGTTCATTACCCAACCTCATCAGCAACTTTATGTCTACCTTTCAGGGGGACAAACATGTCTTATAAGTGTTTTCCTCTCTGCCTGTTTGACTGTTGTTGGCCTGGAGTATCAGGGGTCTGTTCTAAGAGAAACTTTGTGGGGGGCAGCACATAAAAAGGGCGGTTGCTAGTTGTCTGTGCCAGCCCTCAGGCTTTCCGGCAGTGAGTTTGGTAAGGGCTTGTACCCGGCTGCCATTTAGCTGTTTGATTCTGCCGTTGGCCTGTGAGTAGTAAGGAGGGGTCACTGTGTGTTTCACACCCTGATTGGTCAGGTATACATGTGTGTTTTTGGAGGTCAGTCCCTTGCCTTTATTGGTAATCATTTATTCTAGCTTTCTGAATTTACTGATGATTTCTTTGCCTATAAATCTTTGCATATTGTTACCAGTGTGAGCTTTGATAGCCCACATTACTGGCCACCATGTGGTGAAGTTGATGGCAGCTGTCAGGATATCAGGAGTACCAGGATGCTCCTTCGGGTGAGGGAGGGGCAAATGCAGGTACTGGCATGGCCCACCAGATGATGGGACCTAACTTTACCAGGTAGAAGAGGGCCTTTCCTGCCACGGCCCAGGGTCCTGCCGCTGGCAAAGTAGAATCAATCAATACTGTAAGTTCCAGATATAGCACTCCCAGAAATTGACTACTCTGACCAGTGGCATCAGAAGTGGGTGGGGTTGAGATGGTCAGTTTGGGCGTCAGGGGTGGTTCTATTTGGACTAATTAGGTGGCAGGATTATTGTATTTTCTATTGAAGATCAAAGGATATATTGTGATTTCTCTGCTGGCACAGATTATTTGATATGGATCCTTGGGAGCGTCTGGGCAAGTGTCCCACTGCAAGTCTTCCAAGGTCCAGGGTTTGTGGTCAGGGTTATGAGGAAAATCAGTAAAGTGCACAGGGCCAAACAGAGGGTCAGGAGGGCATTAGTAGTCAAAAGCTTCTGTTTTGTCAACTGCCGCTTGGCTTTCAGTCTCTGAGGATGAGTACTGAAGCTTAGGTGATTGCAGTAAGAGTATCAAAAATATGTAAGAAATCAGATTGGTGAACCAAAGGTTCCTAATAACTTTATTGGTAAAAATGATGATAAAGAAGCTTTCTTGTGCTTATGGCTTATATACTCATTCACATGCAGGTGCCTCTGGGCTTTTTTCTGGTCAATCTGGGTGGCAAGGCTTGGCATCTCAAATTCTTCTGGTTGGCTGCTGCTTCATCATCATTTTTGGGGTCTTCAGGAACAGTTGCTTGGCTTGCTAATAATCTATCTTTGCCTGAATGGTCATTGGTTCTGGCAGGCTTGGCTGCAGATGTCATGGGGTCTTTTCCAATTTAATTACCATTTTGGGACTGGCTTGGCAGATATTCCTGAGGCAAAATAACTTGATTAAAAAAGGGGCTCCCAATCGGGAACCCCAAATTACCAAATGAAGAGTGGGCTTGAACTGAGAGTTCTGGGCAGCTAAATTTAGCTTGAACAGGCCCAGTCAAACCCACTAAGGCTTGAGCATAGCTTTTGGGGTCCAGAATGGGCCCCACAGCTACTGCTAGAGTGAAAGTGGTTCTCACACCTGGGTATTTAATTTTTAAAGCAAACCCAGGTGCAGGCAAGCTCTTGCTACCCATTCTCACTGCCTGGTGGCTGGGAGCAGGGTAAATCTCATAGTGAAATTTGAAATTGTTATTTCTGTAACAGCAGTGATTATATATTTCTTGTTACTGCCCTTTCCTGGCATGAGGCCTACAATATATAGCGCCCATACCTTGAAAGGCAACTGTGTTCTGATGAGTAGTACCAATTTGGGGGAAGTGTCAATTTTAGAAAAATATTTGCAGTGTAAAGTCACTCCCCCCTTTAGCCCTAGATAGGACAATCTTCCCGCACTGTACAAAAAATCTGCTCAGAAGCCAGCCAAGCCCCTCAATTCCCTTGAAGATTTAACCCACACAATTTATGAGAGATTTGTGTTGGCATACTCTTCTCAAGTGGTAAATAAGGGTGTTTTGGATTCTATCCCCACTTGGGAGGAATCCCTGATTAATTTGGACTATTTTCTGGCTTGGGCTTGACCACATTTAAAATTAATTAGGTCTAAGCAATCAGGCCGTGCTACTGCCAAATCATTAAATCCCAACTCAACTGGAATTGATGACATTCAGAAGTGTTCTTTGGGCACTAGCAAATAAGAGGCTGGATTGGAAATTAATGAGAAACCATCCAAACTCCTTGAAATTATTGGCAAAAATTCTATCTCAGCCAATCAAATGACTGGCTGAGGTCACCTGCCCTTTTAATCTCAATGGCTTTTCCTTAAAGCAAGACAGGGGACTTTTGGTCCCCTGCTTGCTCATTCTTACAAATAAAGTTTAGGCTTTTCTATCAAACTTAAGTGGTTTCTTTGGGTCTGTTGTTGACCCTTTTGATTTCTCTAAGATTATTAGTAAAGGTTTCCTTTTCCTTTGCCTTTCTTTTTTCTTTCAGGCCCGTTTAGCACTTTCCAAAGCCCCTATCTGTGTTGTTAGCATCAAGATTAAGGCTTACCCCTTTTGCTTTGAAGTAAACAACTCAATTTTAGAAATTATTAGTGATTTTAATATAATTACCTATTTTAAGTTTTATTTTGTGTTTGTTTTGCTTTTGCTTGCGCTCAGTCTTTAGATACACTTTAAACAAGCTTCACTATACACTTTAATAAAGCTTTCCAAAACTCTTTTGAGTCCTTCAGTCTGCAGTTGCTGTTTTTACCTATTCCAAGTTCCAAAGAGTTCCCTGGTTTGAATTTTACCATAGAATTTGTAGAACTATATGTAATTTTGTTGTGGTTTAACCTCAGACTCCAATGTCAGTGCCTCTGATAAAATTTGTGGTTTTTACCTTGGCACCAGCCCTGGTAATGATCTGGTCTACCTCTCCAGACCTTTGGTGTAGTATCTTTAATTGCTTCCTACACGTTGGCACCAACCCCAACCAGCTCTTGAGTATTTTTGAGGATATCCCCACACACGCTCAGAACATATACACCACCAGTGAGAACATGGTGAGGAGTTTAACCTGCAATGACCTAGAGTTCCCTGCTGTCAAGACAGCCTCCACTACTCCTCCCAGTCTGGCCTATCCTACGCTCCTCCCCTCTGAGGACCCACTTGTCCTGGTTTCAGAGAAAGGCTTGAGCACCCCAGAGCTTACTCTCAAACGTGTATCCTGGTTGCTTAGTGAAATGGTTTTGATGGGTTTGGACTCCTACTTTCCCTGGGTGTCTGCCGCTTTCTCCCTATGGACGCCCCTTTGAGCGGCCATGCCAGTCCTGTACTGGATGGCATCCTGGTGGATTCTCCCTCCAGGATGGGAGATAAACTTAGTTAGTTTAGCCCCCTCTCTCACATGCAGACCTCAAACTGCTCAAGCAATTCATGGATGCTGCTGTACAGAGTAGGCCACCATGCTTTAGTGATTCATAAAGATATCTTCTTATGGTATGACCTAGGTCTCTGTGATAGCGTAGGAAGGTGTCTACTTTTTGGTGTGTGAGTGCATAAGGGATGATTGTTCCATCTAAAATCTTACTGTGTAAAGTCCCATAAACATAAATGAACTGGTGTTTGTTTTTGATCACAGTATCCCTTTTTATACCAGCAGTATCCAAGGGAAAGCCTTTGTCCTTGGTTCATAATACCAGGAGCAGCCAGTCAGGATCTTTTCCATTTTGTCTTCTTGAAGCTTTTATGTAGACTTGTGAGAGGGTGTCAGCAGTGACTAGTTCTGGACCTGGCTTATACTAAATATCCATATTGATCCTCTCAAGAAACAACATCCAGCATTCCTGTCAGCAGGAGAGGCTTGCTTGGGTCTTGAAGTATATCAGGGACTTGTGGTCTGTAAGGGTGATAAATCTCTCTTGCCGCTTAAGGTAGCAGCATCATTTAACTAGGCAATGAAAAATGGCAAGGAGTTCTTTGTCATAGATAGGGTAACAGCACTTTCTGTCTGTCAGCTTGCGGATTTGTATGCAACTAGTAAAATTTTCTGGTTTCTGCCTTGATTCAAAGTACACCCCCTATGAAGGCATCCAAGGTGTCAGTTTTCATCTGATAGTCCTCATCTCTCCTAGGGTACTAAAAGATGGGGGCTGATACTAATTTTTCTTTAAGGAAGCAGAAGCAAAGGTCTCACTGGGAAGTCCATATGAATTTGGAATTGGCCCCAGTGATGGCAGAGAGGAGGGCTGTTATCAAGCCACAGTCTGGTATGAAACATTGTATATAAACCACCATACACAAGAATTTCCTGAGCTCTCATTTGTCTTTAGAAGGGAGAATTTGGCAGATGGTATGGATTTTTTTGCGTGTTAGGCTTGATGCCATCTTTGGATGCCATGTGACCTAAGAAGGGTAGCTGTGCCCATTAGAACTGGCACATTGATAGTTTAGCAATTAGCTTATGTTGGACCAACATAGCAAACACAGATTATAAGTCCTTATGGGGTTGTTCTAGGTTTGGGCTATAAACAATGATGTTGTCTAGGTATATGAGGCATGCTTTCTGATGTGTGAGGTAAGCACTTTGTTATAAATTTACCAAAGGTAGATGTCACATTTGTCATCCTGAAGTCAAAGATAACACACTTGTACAATACATATTTAGTGCAGAGCACACTTTGGGAATGTATTCCTCCTTTATCCAGATCTGGTTGTATCCAGCTGTTAGGTCAATCTTGGAGAACATGTTTGCGCCACATAGTGACTTGAAAAGATTGTTGATGAGAGGTAATAGATAGTGGTTCCTTATAGTGACTTTGTTCAGGACAGTGTAGTTAATAACCAGTCTTTCTTGTCTTGTGTTTCTGTTATGTGCACAAAGATTTGGACTCTTAGAAGCTGATCTACAGTATCTGGTTAAACTTTTTGGTTAATGCCTTCTTTTTTGATGGTTAAAACCTAGGTGACCTAATCCATGTGTGAGTTGTTTAGTCTCAGTCAATCCAAGTTAAGTACTACATTAAAGTGAGGGAAGTCAATGACAGGTCCCTGGATAGTGGAGTGCAGGTTCTCTAGTGTGATGAAAAAGGGGGCAGTCTCTCTAGTAACAGCAATGTGATGTTCACTAGCTAAAACAAGGGTTTAATCTGCAAATAATTAGTGGACAACTTGAACTTGTTCACAAAGTTGCTGTTGACTAGGGTAAAATCTGCACCCAAGTTCAGGAGTGCTGATCCTGTGTAACTTAAAAAGCGGAAAGATTAAGACATCATTTTATTGGGGTGCCTGTACATGATATAGAGTACTAAATCTTCAGAGGGGACCTGGATTATAGGGCACTGGTCTACATCTTTAGGTCAGTACTCATTGTTTGTTGAGGCTGATGGTTATTGGGGAGAGCTTGGCTTGTTTATTGCTCTCCCCAAGATTTTCCCTCATCTTGTTTGCCTTGGGAGCTGGTGACCCAGAAGTTAGTACAATTAGACTGTCTATTATTCTCAACAATATGGCCATTTGATGCCTGAGGCTTTTTATTTGTGTTTTTGCTGTTTTCAGGTGAAGGACAGCAGGAAAATCCTGGGGGGTGAGAGTCTTTGGGTCTTTCTCTCCTCCCAGTCTGCGCCTTGTGTAGAGTGTTGGAAGCTTGTTCCACTTTCTCTGCCTTGCATTATAGGCTTTGGAGGTTGGTCACTTGGTCTAAGTTAATGTGGCTCATGTCATGTGATTTGAGGGTGTTGTAGTACATAATATGTGTAGTGGGGTTATCAAAAGCCATGTTGGAGGGAGCGCATAGGCACAGTTCTTTGTAGGCTCTTGTTAACTCCTTCACAATACCAGTTTGTGTTAGGCTTTTTACTTGGAGGATAAATATGAGAGCGGTATCCTTCATGACAAATTGAGCCAATAAGTCTCGCTTAAAGGTATCCCAATCCTTATCTGTATGATTTTTGTGCCACTTATTACACTAGATGCCAGTGTCTTGAATAAGGCAAATGGATATCTCTGCAATCTAGAAGCGTTGTGGGCATCCCATTTGCGCTAGTTTACTCTGGGCATATTAGATCCATGCCGTAGTGTTGTTATCATTGGCTCCAGAAAATGGTTCCAAGGCAGTGCTTCAAAGTTGTTGGGCTACATGAGCAGACATGATGCTTTCATCATTGGTTTGAGGTATAGAGGAGGGGGCTGAAAGAATTCTTGGGTGACAAGGCATTAAATGCAGGAACCAGAATTAACATATTATGGTAAAAAACATGTCCTTCTGGTATATCAGTTTCTGGTGTGTAGGTTGTCCAATCCAAGGGGAGCCCAGACATGATATTTTTTTATATTTGTTGACTGCAGAAGGTATAGACAACAGGAGGAATTTTTTAAAGAAAGGTAGGATGAATAACCTACCTGTGCTACCAATGTTGTAACTTTGCTGTATTAGCAGAGTTACCCAGGGGAAAATGATTAAAAACTAGGTAATTGTCTTTATTGAGATCTTGGAATTATATAGTTGGAGTGAATCATATTAAGAGGAGCAAGATTTTGATTATTAATCAGTTGGATTGGGCAGAGGGTGGTGTGATTCTTGTAATGAGTGAAGCGCCAAATCAAGCTGTTCACTGGGCTGGAATTGCCAATGGTTCTTGTTGCTTGATTTAGTAATTCAAGTCAACTTCTGCATTTGGTTACATGTCATGGGGAAGTTGGTTTGAGGGTCACAGATCCTCTTGTGTGGAACCTTGCTGGGGGATTGACTCCGGGGTTTTGACAAAATATTAAGATAATTGAATATTAGCAAGTAAAAATTAGAAATTTTTGCCAAATAAATGCTAGGCTTGCAAATGCTTTTATAAAAAGGTTTTTATCCAAAATATCTATAAAAACAAGATATGATTCAACTTGAGCTCTTAAATACAGGTGTTTTATTTGAAGACAGGTTCAATTAATAAAAAAGAGAAATGAAGGGAAAGAAGATAAATAACAATAATAATCAATAAAAAAGGTTGAAAATGAATTTAAGTAGGAAATCTTTTGGTTCCAAAAGCTCTGAAAATAATATTAATTATGCAATTTTTGCTTTTGGGCACAATTGTGCTATTTTCAGGAGAGGCTGAATTAAAGAAAAAAGTGAAAATTGCAGTTTAGAAAGCTGATAATTTTGAGAGGATCAAGTAAGTCAAAAATTTATAGGCTGAATTTATAGCAGCCAAAAAAAGAACAGGGAAGAACTGTTTCAATCTTATGAGCTAAAAACTTGATTTTAATAAGAAATAAATAATGCTGCTTCCCCCTCAAAAAAATTAAGTAAATGGTTTAAACACTAAATGAGCGCCAATGTATAAATTTGGGCTATCCAAACTAGCTAAATCTATACAGCAGATTTCAAACATGTTGAGATAAACATATATTATTCAGTTTAGAATGTATGAAATCAGTCACAAAACAAATTTCAACTGGAACCAGTTGAAGGTCAATTTAATCAATAAAAACTTTCATTTATCTAGGGCCAGAAAACAAAAATAGTTAATCACACAACAAAAATGAAGTCAAATACTGAATTCCAAAAATGCGATACCAAACACATGGAACTCAAATTCAAAATGCACGCAACCCAGTCACTTCCTGAATCATTCTACATCAAGTTTGAGAATGAGTGTATGGCAAATATGATACAAACCAAGAACACATGAGTTTCAGTCACAAAAGTGATGAACTCAAACACAAAACACCTCATTTTTTGAAAATATTGATTATTTTTGGGACTCAAATTGGAAATAGTGGATTTTAGGAGTGAATCCACAAAAGTCAATTCAGGGAACTTCAGCATTATTTTCAATTTATGTACATCTAAATTTGGACATTTATGTCTGAGAGAATGTCTCAAATAGGAGCACTCATTAAAATGAAATTAGGTTTCTATAAATACTTTGCTTTTCTGTTTTTAATAGAATTTTAATTGCTTTTTGTTTACAATGAGTTCTGCTAGTGAATATAACTTTGATATTATTGAGGAGCAGTACCAGGAGCTAATCCAAGCTCAGGGTGCTGATCATGGGAGCGCAACCACTGTGTTTTCTGTGTACACCCAATTAAATGTAAGCTGTGAGGAGGCCAAGTTGTATGTGTCACCAGATCCATCCATGGGTGGAGTTTCTGATAGCAAATATGGTGCTCCCCAAGACCAGGCCCAACCTGTTTCTGTGCCACATTCCAGAGAATGGGCAACCGTGGACCCCTCCAATCAAATCCAGCCATCACTTGAGAGTTTGGGCCAATCAGAGCAAGCCCTTCCTAATCCTGGTCCCCTTATTCCTCAAGTCTGTCAAAAACAACAAGTCATCACCAATGAGATAATTGAAGAGATTGTGAGCCTCAAGCAGAGTGGGGTAAATTTTGCCAAAATTGCCACTTGGCTTCAATTCACTGAGGCGGTAATCAAGCAGGAGTTCCAAGCCCTCCTGCAGAGAGGTGGTATCAAGCTGGCCAAGAAGCAGATTGACTCACAGATCAAGGAGGCACATCCCCTTATGCTTGACTTCCTCCAGTGGGATCCATACCTTTAATTAATTGAGGTCCACTGCCTACTTGGGCTCAAGGGCATTTTCATTGCCTACCACACTGCACAGCTCTGAATGCATGGGCTTGTAGTCAGTGTTATGATTCTGACCAATTGGTCTGCCAATAAATTGGATGATGGCTCTGATTTGCCCTATGAACTAGTGATTAATGCCATCATCACCTGATGTCTGTCCTCCATTTCTGACAATGTCATATTTACATCATATTATAAATTTTCATTACAATTCCATGATTATGGTTCCTTGGGGAAAAAGAATGCACCCAAGGGTAAAAAGAAGGAACCAGAGGGAATTGTGATTGGTGTGTTCCTTGCTGTTTCCCCAAATGAGACTGTTTTTTACAGAACCACAACCAGCTACACCAATGGGTACTGGTACAGGGAATTCCTATCTGACCTGCTTGCTACCTGGATCTCAGCCAATTCTTGCTTCAAAATCTTCCTGAGCCATCAAATAGAGTGCGCTGAAGTGGCCTCTGAGAAGATCAAAGCAGACAGCCACAACGTCTCAATTTTCCCTGCCTAGCATGCTGATCTTCACCTTGGTGATGTGTTGTTCTTCAACATTGGGGACACCATCTGTGGGTGCAACCCCACAACCTTTAGCCAGGTGGTTAGTGCAGCCAACAACCACACTGGTCTGTTTTTCTGCCAGAAGGCTGCCAAGATGTTTACCAAGATAGCCTTGAATTCTCTCAGCAGCAGCTAATCATCAAAGGACCCCCAGCTTCCCCCTTGTGTTTCCCCATTGTACAAGCCAATCACTGTCCTCCCTGAGTCAAAATATGATGCAATGCATCTGGAATTCCTCCAATCAAAACAAAGCAACCAATTACCTCTGGGCCATCCAGCCGCCCTAGTCCCCAGCCAACCAATCTTGTGTTTGGAACCCACCTCCCCAGACAGTCAAGTCTTCCCCCCTCAACCCAGTCCACCACCTAGTTCTCCCCGCCCAATCCACTTGCCCAATAAAAATTGCCCCCAATAATTTTCATTTTTTAATTTATATTTGTTTAACTTTTACGTATTTTTTAATGTTACAATATATAATTTACATTTAAATAAAGTGATGATTGATTTTTATCATGCCACAAGTTAAATTTGGCTACTTTAATAATTATTAATTCTATTGTTTTCTATTATAACTTTAATATATTCAAAGCGCTACACTCAAGTGAATTTTAAAAACTACAAGTGCTACACCTATTCTGATTGGCTGGTCTGTAGCACTTGTAGTTTTTAAAATTCACTTGAGTGTAGCGCTTTGAATATATTAAATTTATAATAGAAAATAATATAATACAATGAAATAATCCATTAAAACACATATATCTCTAGAATAAATGATCTACATATAACCTGTGAAAGTGGTTATCTTATAATAAATATGTACTTTGGGTTGAACTTGGCATATTGATTCAAGAGCAAATGATGTTATACTCAGACAAAACATACACATGACAAATTATGTTGTTCATGATACTAAGATTGGGTTGCTATATACAATAAATATACATAATATCAATATCAAATGAATAGTGGTACTTAGAGGTAATAAAAAGTTATAAGTAAAAACAAGATATATTTATTTAAACTCTATTTGTTACAATATAATAGATATAGTTTATTGGGATAAATTATTGATATAAAAAGAGCTGGGATAAGTACAAGGAAAACATGGCAGAATTGGAGGCAATGATAAAGGAATTGGACGTGGCGGTAGCTAAAATCAAGGAGGTCAATTGAAAGGTGAAGGACATGCTAAAGAAGGTGGTGTTAGAAGGCAATAAACTAGAAAAACTTACTGTGAAGGCCATGAAGAAGAAAATTCCTAATACTACCAAAAAAACTTGTGGCCAGGCTCCTAAACGTACAAAAAGGTGTTCTTGCTGATCTACAGTTCAAGTCATAGGGGTTCACAACCACAGAGGCGTGGTCAAAGGATCCAAAGATGTTTGAGCAGCTAAAAAATAAAAAGATACAAAAACCAACAGAAGATAACCAGGAACCAGCTAGCAACAAGTCCTGTGAAGCAGCCCCCATAAAGGGGGCAACAGGTAAAGATATAGAAAAAGGTAAAAAATAAAACATCAAATAAATAAAAAGATTTTACTAACTTTTTTATTTAGAAGAAACAGAAGGAGAAGTCTGCCAGTATCTAAGAATGTACATATTGCAAACATTCTACAGCAACTACGTCCCCCACATAGGGCGTCAGCTGGTCCTGACGCCAGCTGCTGCCTCTGAAATGATTAATAAATTTTAAAAACTTATCCTATGAAACAAGAAAAACTTATATCACTCCAACCAAAGCAAGACAACACCAAATGTTGGGTCTTGGCTTTGGCCACAGCCCCCAACCTGCAACTTGACTAGTACGTTCAGGATATTAGCTTCTGCAAGCTCTTTGTCATACTTGTCTGAGATTTCATCCAAACTATGCCATAAAAAACCTACCTGAGATGGAAAGAGGACAAGAAGGAGTCTGTTTCTGTTACCCAACTGAGCACACACTATCACATATCCCCAAAAAAATTAATGAAAAAGTAACAAAACTTAGCTATAGTTCTGCTGCTGTCATGCCTGCACTAGTAGGCGTCCTTGGAGACTTTGGGGCCTCCTGGTGCCCCAACAAGACTGGTATACCAAAAACAATGGAAAAAACCTTTCCCACTACATCCTTTAAGATTAAAATTAGTATCCTATATAATAAATTTTGTGAGTTCTCTGCCCTGTTTGCAGGGCAGAGACTTCACTTGATTGTTTACCTAGATCTTGTTGTACTGATGTGGCTTAAAGCAGAAGTCTGCAACCAGTCTGATGTGATAATAAAACTGGATGTAGTATGTCATTTACTAGATGGAAAAAAATTGCCCCTGGATACAGCTCAATAGAGAACATTATTCAGGATTCAGTTATTCTCACCTCCACCTATGGGATGGCTGCTCCACCAGAAAAAATCCTGCTAGCCAATTGTGTCATAATGCTCCCGTATTCTACCTGCTGCAATTTATTTAGTACAGGTCCAATGTCAACATACACATTGTAAATAGAAATTACTAGTCTATTTCAACACAATGTCCTGGAATACCGCCGCTCCCCCAATAAAAGTCTACACCAAAATAATATTTTAATTTCTATGTATATATTTTTTTAAAATTATCTACTCAAACCATCTATATTCAAAAAATAAATACATAATAAAAATAATTCTGTGTATTCATTCATTCACTCTTATTGTTTTGTTAATTTTTATAATATGACGGTATATAATCAGAATCATATAAAAAATGTGAAAAAACTACCCTAAATAAAATCATAATAATAAAAATATATATATTCTTGTGTTTTATTTTTCCATTCATCCATTCAATTGACTTTGCTTTATTGATTTTTATTATACCTGATACAATATGCTGAATCACAGAAATAAAGTCAAAATAAATTAAACTAAATAAAAACAAACATTAAAAAATTAAATGAAAAAAAACTGGGAACAGCAAAGCCTTTAATTGATTAGCTGCTGGGCAAGGCACACAGGGAGAAAAAAAATCTGTGTGACTATAGAATTTGGCCACAGTTTCAGCTGAGAGGGTATGGACACCAACCTGCAGCAAATTAAATAAATCATCAAGCCTGTATGGCGCCCCTTTCTTGACAAATATCTTGAGCCACCCAAAGACCTCCTCAATTGGGTTGAGGAATGGGGAATAGGTAGGGAGGACAAGAAGGGAAGACGTAAAGGTGCTGTAGCCAATTGTTGGGAGCCAATTTCTACACCAGGCTCAATTGCCTGAAATTCATTGAGAATATCAGCCACCTTGTGAAGCCCAACATTATCTAATATGATAATATTGGTGAAGCCTGGGCTTGTGCGCCTCTGATGCTACCAAACTAATTGGAGAAATTCCAGAAATGTTGTACTGTTGTGAGACCCCTTGATCATTTGATAGAGCTTAATGCCAAGAGGACCAAGAAGAGCTACCATTTAGTAGGCAACAGACTAGACAGCCGCACACCAGGACATGCTGTTCTTTTTGCCTTTGGGGTCATACCCATACTTGTTTCTCACAGAGGACACAAAGGAGGACTTGTCAATGTAGTAGAATTTAATGGCCCCCTTCTCCTTGAGAGAAGTTACTGTCTCAGTGTATTTTTGCTGGTAGAAAACGTTATTTGGGCTATTGCTGTGAGAGAGGGGGGCTAAACTAACTAAGTTTGGCTCCCATCCTGGAGGGAGGATCCACCAGGGCGCCATCCAGTATAGGACTGGCATGGCCGCTTGAAGGGGTGTCCATAGGGAGGACACAGCAGACACCTGGGGAAAGTAAGAATCCAACTCCATTAAGATCATTCTGCTAAGCAACCAGGATGCACGCTTAGGAGTGAGCTCTGGGGTGCCCAAGCCTTCCTCTGAAACCAGGACAGGCAGGTCCTCAGAAGGAAGAAGCGTGGGGTGGCCCAGACTGAGGGGTGCTGCAGAGACTGTTTTGGCGGTAGAGAGGTCAAGATTGTTGCAGGTCAGGCTCCTCACCACATTCTCACTAGTGATGTATATAACCTGAGTGTATGCAGGGATATCTTTGAACATATTCAAGAGCTGATCAGGATTTTTACCAACATGGAGGAAAGAATCAGCAATACATCCCCAAAGATCTGGAGAGGTAGACCAAATCATCAACAGAGCCGGTGCCAAGGTGAAAGCCACAAGCTTGGCTAGAGAGACTAACATGTTTAGGGTCTGGAAGAGGAGCCCAGAAAAATGCAGCTAATTTTGTTGTTTTTAACCCTTAAATTTAAAACAGACAGCTCAGGAGCAACCAGAAGGACTCTGTAACACCAGTGAGAAATAGAGAACGGCAATCACGGTTTAAACAATTTTAAAAGCGTATATGAAAACTTATCAAAGCATATATAAAGCTCAGGTGCAAGCAAAAGCAAATCAAGCACAAAATTGAACTTATAGTATGTAAATATAATAAATTCAATACTAATCTTTAAAATTGAATTTCTCTCTTCAAAGCAGAAGAGAAAAGCTTTGACTTTAACGTTGACAACGCAGACAAGCACTTCAGGAAGAAGCAGAAGGGCCCAGGAGGCAAGGGGAAGGTAAGGACATAATAAACTTTTACTAAAAATCTTAGAGAATTGTAGGGCCAGATAGGAGACCCAAAATAAACCAAAATTCTAATAGAGAAAGTTTTAAACTTTAATTTGAAAAGAATGAGCAAGCAGGGGACCAAAAGTCCCCTGTCTTGCTTTAAGGGACAGACTTCAAATTTGAAAGGTCACCTGACCCAGGAAATGGGTCTGATTGGCCAGAAGAGAAATTTTGTGAGGGCTTATCCATTGAGTTAGAGGGTTTTGCAATAATTTCTGGCTTCAACTCCAATTGACTGGCATTACTGGAATGATTTAAAACAGCATTCAATCCAGTTGGATTGGAATTTGATGGTTTAGCAGTAGCGCGACCTGGATGTTTGGACTTAATTAATTTTAAATGTGGTCAAGCCCAAGACAGAAGGTAATCCAAATTAATTAGAGATTCCTCCCAAGTGGGGACAGAGTTCAACGCGCTATTATTTACCACTTGAGAAGGGTATGCCAGCACAAATCTCTCATCAATTGTGTGGGATAAATCTTCAAGGGAATTGAGGGGCTTGGCTGACTTCTGAGCATATTTTTTTGTGCAGCGTGGAAAGATTGTCCTATCCAGGGCTAAAGGGGGAAGTGACTTTAAAATTGCAGTTATAGGGAGAAACTTTGAGCTTTTTCCACAAGAAATTTAATTTTTTCATCGCGTGGTAGCAAGTGGAAATCAAAGCCTGGATTCCAAAAGCAGACTCAACCATTGACTGAATATTTTTGAGTTCAAGATGGCAATTCCGCTCAATCCACTTTCAGATTGCCCACAGGTGTTCCTGGACCAATAGGATTGGTTGGCACTTGGATTTCTCTGAAAGGAGAACAGTCCCTGTTTTCAGGTAAGTTGCACAGAGCCTGTGTGAAGATTTTTCTGAAATACCAACAATAGCTGTGGCCTTCCTGTAGTTAGTGGTCTCCTCCATGAGCCTCATGAAGGTCTTGCAGGTGGCGTCAGGGATGACATGGTACTTGGCCTTTTTGGCAGTAGGGGTCAACTAATTGGGATTGGGAACAACACAGGGCATAGACATCTGACTATAGAATGCAGCAACCTTTTTAAGCACATTTTACCCTTTTGTTGTTTGATAAAATTGTGGCTTATTGTCCTCATCCTGCCTCTTTTTATCAATCATGTAAGGCTTGTACATGGTGTCAAGAACTGGCTTAAACTTCTTCATGATAGTAGCCAGAACACTATTACAGCGGTATAAAGGGTTGTATAAAAAGGACACCCTCTTGGTTGTGATGGCATTTACTTTTTTGGTGGTGATGATCTTGGTTTATTTTCTGGTCAGCTTCTGGACCTGGGGGTTAATGCTCTTCCCCTTGCATGTTGTGCTCCTCAAACTGGCTGTGTCAGTGCAGCGTCACTATTGAACTCTCCTCTCCCATCTCCTTCCTGAGTAGGCACTTGCATTGCACTAACTCTGCTCTTTGACCCGCAGGGGCAACTGCAACCACAGCGCACAACGGGTCCATTGTTACTCTGTTGCTGGGATGTGTCAATTTTGGTATAAAAAATAAAAGAAAATTAAAATCAGTTTATCTATATAATTTATTTATTGTAATTTTTATCACTTCATATATACTAGCATGAAAGCTAGTAGTCACTACTGTTTATTTCAAATTAGATTTTTAGATTTCTATATTAATTATTTTTGGTTGTAAATGTGCACTGTTGATTATGAGTAGTGCTAATTTTGATTTTTTTTTATTAATTCTAATCCCAAAACAGACACTCAGAATATTTATTTCCTTTTCATAATCTAGATTGTATTCTTAATTAGGACAGGCTGGTAACAGTATTATAGATTCATTTATGCATTTTGATATTTGATATTTATGTTGTCTGTTTCAGTTGCTATTGGGGCTTGTTGTTGGATCAAGTTTATAACTTTTGTGACTGAGTATCATATGTTTACCAAAAACATAGTAAACATAGTAGAAGCGTTCTGCAACTGAAACTCATGTGTTCTAGTGTTTGATACATTTGTTTTTAATTGTTAAACATTTTTCCTCAGTTTGAAGGGTTTGTTGTATGACTTGACATTTACGCCAAATAGCGCTCATTTTCTGTGAAATTATCTTCTATTTAGATCTATCAAGTTGAAATATGTTTTGTGACTGAGTTCATGCGTTCTAAAATGAATAATATATTTTTATCTCAACAGGTTTGAAAACTACTGCAAGATAAATTTTATCTAAACTAAAATATAGATAAAATATAATAGAACCCTAAGTCTATATAAAGCTTACTAAACACCAGCTTCAACTTCTAAACAAAAAATATCAAAGTATAATTGTTAAGTGTAAGGTTAAAAGATATGTTTCTTAAAATCATATGGGTTAATAATAAGCCTGAATAATTCAGCTCAATGATTTCACAGCAATTTAATAGTAGAAAGTAACTTTGGGAGTTCATTATCAAATTATATCAAGGAGTGAATCACATTGGCTAAAAATAAAATAAAGAAGAGCTTCAATTTTGTAACACTGTGCCTTGGATTTTCAAAAAATGAAGAACAATTAAGGGGTTTATTTCCAGTTTTTGTGTAAAAATTATAGAATCACTTGATAATACTTGAATGAAACTGATTAAAATCACATCCTGCTCTTGGTAAAAGTCTTATTGTGCAGGGAAGACAAACTTGCCTAAGCAGTTCTCTTCTCCTTTCTCATACCAGATTTTTCCTTGGTGCTCTTCATGTATTTAGCTTAAGCATTGTTTTTCTCCTCTTGTCATGAATGTCATTTCAAAACTTGTATTGAAAACCCAAGAGTTGAACCCCAGTTCCCTGAAGACAGATTGAACCCCCAGGACGGTCCAGGACCCGCTGATCTGTTAAGTCAACGGCTCAAATTGTTAAATTACTTTGCAACCTGCTGGCCTACTATGGAGGATTCCCTGAATGGTTGCCTGATTGCCGCCAAACTGGTGCCAATGAAGACCCATACCTACACAGGAGATGTAGTCTGGCTAAAGGAGGTTGGGTAAGGACCTACTACTATACCTGCTAACCTGCCAAGCGCCAATACTGGAGGTTTGAAATCAATATTGGAAACCCTGGAATCAAACCCTGGTCCTCCAAAGACTACTTGAGTCACACAAAGTGGACAGGAAACCACCCACTTGTTAAATTGCAAACCCGAGTTGACAAGTTACTCCAAGACCTGCCAGTCTCCCAAGGACAACCCCCAAATGGTCACCAGATTGATGACAACCTTGAGCCACCAAAGATCTGGACCTATGCAGAGGCTATAGCTTGATTTAAGGAGGTTAAAACAAAACCTATTGTTAACTCTGCCAATGATCACTAGCAACTGCCAGCCTTCCATCCAGGATGGGTAGTACAATTGAACTACTCAGGTGACATAATGAACAGTTGCGGTGGAACAAAGCATTGCCACTTCTATTCACCAGAGAAGGCACAACCTAGATCTGCTGCCCTCTAGACTCTAAGCCAAGATCCATGCTCTGCCAGTGCCTTGTCTGCAAACCTGAACCCTGAAAAAATCAAAAAAGCAAAAACCCATGGTATAAAAACCCTGGTGGTATGGTGATGACCACATTGTCATTCTTGATAATAAAGTTTATGAACCTTTGGTTTGAACAAATCTTACCTTATCTAGTCTTAGTGATCTTTCATCTTTGCTCTGGCCTAGTAGACCATCAGGCAACCACCCCCTCTGGAGACCAACCTGCTGACCCTTCCCAGGCACTATACTGTCCCCCAGGAGCCCCCTTTGAACCTGTGCATTCTACCAAATATCTGCCCAACCCTGCCTACGCAGAGTACAACTTGGAGATCATCCTCATTGCTGACCCCTTGGAAAGGACTAGAGGAACTGAATACATAGGACGTGAAGGAAAGAGGATTGAGGTGCCGCCCTTATTGTTCAAAGACAAGTACAATTATCTGCCTGCCTACTTTGTCCCCATGACTCCACCCTTAACCCCACAACCCGGCTGCCCAATTGAGACCCCCACTGCTGCAGAGACTACGTCCACTCAACTGTTTGGAGTACTCTATATCACTTTGACAGGAATGGTGGATTCCATGGTCCCTACCTCTGGACCCTGGTCCTTACACGGGCAATTCATGTCTTACATTATCAACTTAGCACTTATTCTATAGTGAGCTTTACTTGCTGGCTTGGCCCAGCCCCATCCCAAGCCTCCCAATGCCTCTACCTATTCCTGGCTTCCTGACATTATGACAATCTTTTACAAACATTATAACCTGGGCCCCAAGATGTTGTTAACACTTGGGGCAACTTGTATGCTTTTTTTGTGATAATCACTTATTACACCCATAAGGCAATTACCTCCCTGATACTCTCATGGATAAAGAACCAATCCGCCAAAGAATTAAAAGACCTGGCAGTTGGTTCAGAACCCCAGAACCCCGCCACATCACAAGTACAAAACATGATAATGAACCAGACCAAAACCAAGGTGGATATGCCCCAGATGGGCAAACTCCCCTTAGAAGAAGCCCGCCAAGCCATGCCAGTCCTCCACCTCCATTTCCAAACCAACACCAACGCCTACCCTAGTGACACCAAGAAGGTCTTGAGGGTGGCTGCCATGCTATCAGAAGACGCACTAGATTGGTTTGGAAAGGCCACCACCAAAGATGTTGAATTTTGCCTTGACTACTCAAGATTTAAAGCCAAACTCATGAGCACTGGCAATGACCAAGACACCAGATACTACTCACTGAACTCTCTGTTAAATATCTGACAATCAAACTGCCCTATTCAATCCTATATCAAGGAGTTCCTTAAACTTAAGACTTGTACACAACTTGAAGACAAATTATCTGCCATTATCTTCAGAAAGGGAGTTAATTCAGCCATGAAAGACCTGTTGAAGAGCCACCTTCCTACATTGAGACTGGAGGAACTACTTCCTCTATGCAAAGGCCTGATTCTAAACCAAGAGGGACAGAACTTGTACCCAGCCCAAGCCAGCAGAGCCACAACGCCCAACTGACCAGGAATGTTCCCCAAAGAGTTACAACACCACTATCAAGATGGATTATGTTTTTACTGCCATGAGGTCAGTCATCTAACCAGAGCATGCCCTAAGAAGAATCCACCTCCTGTATCCTTGGCACAAAAAAACACTTCTGCACAATCTTACAAATTCATCTAAGTGACCATTGACCTTTTTGGGAAAAAACACCAGATTGAAGCCTTTATTGATACAGGAGCTGATGAAAGCTTCATTGATGCCAGCCTGGCAAAGGAACTAGGATTAACAGCTTCAGAGTGCAGCCTACAAGTAATCATGAGAAACAGCTCTCTGGACACTGGCTATGAATATGAACAAGAACTCCCTTTGACAATTGGATAGAACATATACCTAACCCCCTTGATCCTCTTGCCAGGATTGCTGCATCCCCTAATATTGGGCAACTCATGGTCTGACAGACACAGCCTGATCCTAAACTATTGTGAACAGACCGCCACTTTGGGACAACCTGAATCTTGTGACACCGTTCTGTTCTGCATGAGTTATGGCAGAGCCCCAACCAACAGACTCTTAATCATAAAGCTGGAACCCAGCGTTGTGACACTACCTACCCCCCTGCAGAAGTGAGACCATGTGTTTAGCAAAGAGGAAGCCACAAAACTACCCAGCCACTCAATCTATGACCACGCTATAGACCTACTAATGGGCACCCAACTACACCACAGCCTCATTTATAGTTGTAACCATTATGAGCAAGTGGCCTTGAAAGCATACCTGGAGGATATGACAAAAATGGCTTCATCCGAGTATCAAAGGCCCCCTGCTTGTTGCCCATGCTGTTTGTAGGGAAGAAGGATGGTGGAATACATCCATGAGTAAACTACCAGAAACTGAACAACATTACAGTGAAGAACCGCAACCCCATCCCTAACGCTGATGACCTCTGTGATGTACTGACCAGAGCCCAGGTGTACTCAAAAATTGACCTTTGTGATGCCTTCAACCAGATCCAAATCAAAGACAGAGACAAATACAAGACAGCTTTCAAAACCAGATATGGGTTATATGAGAACTTAGTAATGCCATTTGGGCTCTGCAACGCCCCCAGAACTTTCCAAAGGATGATTAACACTGTCCTTGGGGAATACCTTGACTTTTTTTGTGTTGCATATTTGGACAACATTCTCATCTACAGCAAGAATCACAAGGAACACCTGCATCACCTGGACCTTATACTAGGAAAACTCTCCCAAGAAAACTTACATGCTAAGCAAAAGAAATGCAAATTCTTTAAGTCTGAAGTTGAGTTCCTGGGATACATAGTGAAGACTGGCGGGTTTGCCATGGCACAGGACAAAGTAAAAAGCAATAAAATCTTGGCCGGTGCCCAAATGCAGGAAAGATGTGAGAAGTTTTTGGGCCTGGCAAATTATTGCATGGATTTCATCCAAAAAATTCTCACATTACCCTGCCCCTGACCCGCCTTTGCTCTGACAAAGTCCAGTTTTCCTGGACCCCTGAATATACTTCTGCCTTTGAAGCCTTGAAGCTTGATTTCACCTCTGCCCCCATCCTGGCGTGCCTGATCCATCCAAGCCATTTATACTGGAAATCAACACATCCAACTTTTCAGTGGGCGGGTCCTTCTTCAAGAAGGAGGGGATAGTATTCTACATCCTGTAGCATATTACTCTAAGAAGATGCTGCCTACCAAAGGAAACTACCCAATCTACAAGAAGGAGATGCTTGCAATAATGAGGACCTTGAAACATTGGCGCCAGTATCTATGTGGTGCTGAATTTCCAGTAAAGGTCCTAACTGACCACAAGAACTTGGTCTACTTCTTTAAACCCAGACAGCTAAACCAGAGGCAGGCCAGGTATGCCTTGGAACTGGCTGACTACACCTTGACCATCAACTACAAGTCTGGGAAGGTGAACGTGGTACCTGACGCCCTGAGTAGAAGAGCTGATCTGATCCCTTCCTCTACAGAAACCAAGGACCACAACACACATGTACTCCTTGACCATGCCAGCTTAGACATAAAAATTATGTACATGAAGATCATGGCCCACAAACCTGACATAATTGAGGCACAGAATCAAGACAAATACTCAGCAGAACTTGTTGCTGACTTGACCTCAGACCCAGTGAGCCGCCACTACAAGAAAGGATTCTTGCTGAAGGGATCCACCCTGCTATTACACAAACGGATCTATGTACCAGAAGATGAAACAAGGACCAAAGTACTCATTGATTATCATGACTCAAAGATGACCGGCCACCCTGGCAGACTCAAGACACTCTGAGGAATCAAGAAGAATTACGCTTGGCCCCAAATGGACAAAGACGTGGCCACCTACATTGAAGGCTGTGAGACATGTGGAAGAACCAAAACCCATAGATCCAAACCTGAAGGCCTGCTAAGACCACTAGACATACCAGTGGGGCCCTGGCAGTCCGTTTCAATGGAATATATTGTAGAACTGCCCCCTCCAATTTGTTCAATGCAATCCTGGTCATGGTAGATAGGCTTACTAAGATATCCTATTTTATCCCTACCACCACCCGCTGCACTGCTGCAGAGACAGCTAAACACTTCCACAACCGCATCTTAACTCAACATGGTACTCTGGGGGAAATCATCACTGAGAGAGGACCCCAACTCACCTCCAAATACTAGACTCAGGTGATGAAGGACTTGAGGGTAAATTGCTGTGTATCAACCTCCTACCATCCACAGACCAACAGCCAGACTGAACAAGTGAACTAAATACTTGAACAATACCTACAATGCTACGCCAACACCAACCAAGATAACTGGGCAGAGATGCTACCCATGGCACAGTATGCTTACAACAGAAAATACCACGCATCTATTGGAATGTCCTCCTTCAAGACCAATTATGGTTTTGACCCATCCTGGGACCCCAGTATTGGTAGTAAGAAAATAAACCTGTCAGGACAAACCTGGATTGAATAGATACACAACACCCAAAAAACCTGTCTTAAGAATCTGACCTGTGCTTTCCAGACTTATAAGGCGTTTGCTGACAAAAAGAGGACCCCTGAGAAACCATTGAAGGTAGGAGACAAAGTCTATTTGGACTCTCAAAACGTGCCTCTGACTATCCCCTGTTGGAAGTTAGCCCACAGAAGAAGTGGCCCCTACAAGATCACCAAGCTAGTAGGTGAAGTAGCATTTGAACTAAAATTACCCCCTTGTGGAAAACACATAATGTCTTCCACCGCACACTTCTATTCAAGAAAGAAGGAAACTCCCTCCCCCACCAGAAACTCAAGGCTGATCCCCCTCCCATCCAAGTAGGACACTCCAAAGAATACAAAGTTGAATATGTTCATGGAGACTGTACCCACTATAAAACACTCCAGTACTATTTCAAGTGGAAGGGATACCCACCCAAGGAAAGCACCTGGGAACCATTAAGCAACCTACCCAACGCCCAACTAGCAATCCAACAATACCTTGAGAAGAAGGCCAGGAAGGAAGGGACCTCCAGGAAGGAAGGGGATGATGTCATGAATGACATTTCAATACTTGTATTGAAAACTCAAGAGTTGAACCCCAGTTCCCTGAAGACAGATTGAACCCCCAGGACGGTCCAGGACCCGCTGATTGGTTAAGTCAACGGCTCAAATTGTTAAATTACTTTGCAACCTGCTGGCCTACTATGGAGGATTCCCTGAATGGTTGCCTGATTGTCGCCAAACTGGTGCCAATGAAGACCCATACCTACACAGGAGATGTAGTCTGGCTAAAGGAGGTTGGGTAAGGACCTACTACTATACCTGCTAACCTGCCAAGCGCCAATACTGGAGGTTTGAAATCAATATTGGAAACTCTGGAATCAAACCCTGGTCCTCCAAAGACTACTTGAGTCACACAAAGTGGACAGGAAACCACCCACTTGTTAAATTGCAAACCCGAGTTGACAAGTTACTCCAAGACCTGCCAGTCTCCCAAGGACAACCCCCAAATGGTCACCAGATTGATGACAACCTTGAGCCACCAAAAATCTGGACCTATGCAGAGGCTATAGCTTGATTTAAGGAGGTTAAAACAAAACCTATTGTTAACTCTGCCAATGATCACTAGCAACTGCCAGCCTTCCATCCAAGATGGGTAGTACAATTGAACTACTCAGGTGACATAATGAACAGTTGCAGTGGAACAAAGCATTGCCACTTCTATTCACCAGAGAAGGCACAACCTAGATCTGCTGCCCTCTAGACTCTAAGCCAAGATCCATGCTCTGCCAGTGCCTTGTCTGCAAACCTGAACCCTGAAAAAATCAAAAAAGCAAAAACCCATGGTATAAAAACCCTGGTGGTATGATGATGACCACATTGTCATTTTTGATAATAAAGTTTTATGAACCTTTGGTTTGAACAAATCTTACCTTATCTAGTCTTAGTGATCTTCCATCTTAACTATGGCCTAGTAGACCATCAGACAACCTCCCCCTCTGGAGACCAACCTGTTGACCCTTCCCAGGCACTATACTATCCCCCAGGAGCCCCCTTTGGACCTGTGCATTTTACAAAATATCCGCCCAACCCTGCTGTGGGGTTCCTGTCCACCAGTCCCCAAGTGTGTCCTGGATTGTAGCCAGGGACTGGCTGGAAGGGGTTGACATTCTCTAGTAAGGGGAAATGTATTTCAGAAATATGTATAGGGATAAAAATGGGCTTTTATTCACTCTCAGAAGGAAGATCCCCTTAGAAACCTTCTGATATTTGGCCTGGTGGATCAAGGAAACAATATGGGTTTGCCAATACTTGGAGTCATCCAACAATATCTTGGACACCTTGTACTTGGTCTTGGACTCCTGCGTTTTGGTCTTGGGCTCCTGCACCTTGATCTTGGGCTCATGTGTTCTAATCTTGAGCTCCTGCGGTCTGTTCCAGCTCTGGCTTCCTATCCTTGGTCTTAGACTCTTTCTGTAGCTTTTTTGGCCTTTTTTATCCACTTGATCCAGTCCCTCAAGAGTCTCAGATAGCTCTGCCTTTTATAGCCCCTTGTTTCAGACCAAAAACCTCTCTTAGAACTCTGGTTCTTCAAAGCATAAACTATCCTGTTTTTCTTCTTCTATAATATATTAAGCCTTTAAACTTACTTCAGCCAATGAAAGCCCTGAATTTTATGCTTCTGCTCCTCATTTTTTAGGCTTTAACTCTTAAGTTAAAGCCCTCAAAACACTGATCAAATAGACTTTGACTTTCAGCCAATCATACAACTTGATTCAACAATTTCACCAAAAAAGGTTTCCCCAGATGACCTTTCCTTGACTCTGGTTTGAACCTGAGGCTGTCTTGCTCTGGGTAAACAACTGCTCTGCGTTTTGAACAGTTTTGCCTTAATTCCCGTCATGTTTCTCTGGCAAATCTTGAACACTTCCACATATATTTTACTTAGGCAAATTTTGACCCTTCAATTTTTCAACGTTTCTCTGTGTTTCTCTGTGGTTCTCTCAACATTTTGCAACTTTGAACTTGCTTGCTGTTTGTTCTTTCACCTCTCCTAGTTGTTCTTGGCAAAATTTGCTCTTTTGCCCTTACAGTTTCTCTGTTCTTCTTCCAGCTTCTTTCTGGCCTATTTCCTCTTCAATCCCTCTTTTTAAAATAACATATAGTTCTAACAAACTATGTATTATTTTTCCTTCTCTTTCTTTTTATTATATTATTTTAAATCCTTTTTTAATCATAATCAGGCAGTATTTAATTATTATTTAACTGCTTCTTTTTATCTATTTTCCTCTCAAAAGACACTAAAATAGTTCTTCCAGCCTCTGTATCCAGTCTGGCTAGTCCCTTCAGGTTATCTCCTGATCCTGCACTCACATCCTCTTAGCTCTTCAGTTCTTCAACACTAACTTCTGGTCCTTTGGCCATCCTGCTCTATGATCAGCTAGTCCTGCATCATAATCTTCTTGTTCTTCAACTTGTCCTCAACCAGTTCCCCAACAAATCCTCACTAGGAACCTTCTTTGTTCCTTCTACACACTGAACCATATTGGTTCATTCAATTTAATATGAAATAACATTCCATCAACTAGCCTTCACTGTGACCAAACAGTCTCTCTTGCTAGTTTTCTCTGTTAATTCCGTGAACCACCTCAGTTTTTTATCTCAGCCCCCATTACCAGAACTTGTAGACCTAGGCATGAGTCTACATTGAACTGGCGTTTGATTGGGCCCTTGCAAGTGGTAATCCACTTAGGCCATTCAACCATAGATCAATGTCTATGTGTTGTCTTTACTCACCCAGGTGATTAAATCTGAGCTTTCAGTTGCAGAGTAATCAGCTCCACTTCCCAGAGGCCTGATCACACCAAGTTCTGCAGCTTGCTTCCCCAAGCAAGCCGCCTTGGTGACACCTCTGAGACAGTCTATACCCTCCAATGCTTACCTTGGGTTACCCCAAAGCTCCCATAGGGGCATAAACAAGGACATCCTACCAGTCTGTTAAGTAGGGTGCTTGCTCACAAACCTCTTGCAAGTGTATTAGGGTATTTAGAGCTCTCAAAGCTCTTCCCCTCCCTGGCAGCTTGCGTTACCCGCCAGGGGTCCAAAACCTACTCCCCCAGACAGACAAAGTTCCCTGCTTGCTATTTCAGTCTTCACCCTTCTGCAGCCACAGTTTCCTGTGGGGTGAAGCACTATAGTCCCAAGCATCCAATTCCTTCTGCTGGGTGGAGGCAACATATGCCCCTGGTAGTCCTTTGTTATCTACCAGGCAGGCCTCATTTGCCCTAGTAGACCATGTTACCTACTAGGCTCACCTTACTTACCCCTAGTAGTCCTATGTTACCTAATAGGCTCACCTTCAACAAACAACCAAACTTTTTATTGGCCAACATTAGCCCTGCCTTCAAAACCACCAAACATGTGGATCATCACACCTGCCTACGCGGAGTACAACTTGGAGACCATCCTCATTGCTGACCCCTTGGCAAGGACTAGAGGAACTGAATACATCGGGCGTGAAGGAAAGAGGATTGAGGTGCCGCCCTTATTGTTCAAAGACAAGTACAATTATCTGCCTGCCTACTTTGTCCCCATGACTCTGCCATTAACCCCACAACCTGACTGCCCAATTGAGACCCCCACTGCTGCAGAGACTACGTCCACTCAACTGTTTGGAGTACTCTATATCACTTTGACAGGAATGGTGGATTCCATGGTCCCTACCTCTGGACCCTGGTCCTTACACGGGCAATCCATGTCTTACATTATCAAGTTAGCACCCATTCTATGGTGGGCTTTACCTGCCGGCTTGGCCAAACCCTATCCCAAGCCGCCCAATGCCTCTAACTATGCCTGGCTTTCTGACACCTCTGAAATTGGGGTTGGGTAGTAAAATAGGATTTTTTGTTATGATGAGTATTCTTTTTATATTTTGCACTCTTTTTTTTGAATTTTTTGTAGACTGTATACTTTTTGTACTGCATACTTTTCTTCCTGGAAGGATTCTGAAGGTTGGTACATCCATTTAGCTTAAAATTTCTTATGAGTTAGGAGGAAATACCATCATAAAAGTTGATATAAGAATAGGGGTTGTTAAAATTTTATATTAATGGGGCTCTATATTTGGTGTCTTTTTTAGAAAGCAATATATTTTATCAATATTTTCTGTCATCTTGAGTTCCTTAAGCTCCTGGGTGATTATTGTGTCAGTATTTTTGAGTGAAAACTTTTCAATTAAGTCATTTTTGAAAAGTTTTCAGCTCTCATTCTGAGTTAGGTTAGCCTCAAGCTATCCACTTATAAATTTGGTAACAATCCCTGTGACTCTTAATAATATTTCACTTACCCATAGTCTTTTAGGATAACCAACTTGTGTGAATTTGTTTTTTATGGATACAGAGAGGGGGTTTTTCCTAGAAAATTCTAGCAAAAGTACCAATATCTACAGAGAAGAGGCACTGTAAAACTGCATGTGATTTCTCAGACGCTTCCTGTTGTGTGTGGATTACTTCAAGGCTCCTCTTGTGCTAATAAAGTTAAACTTCTCAATGAGTACAAGTACATTTTTGAAGACATAATACCCCACAGGGACATTTCCCCCTATTTATAGATTATTCAGACACTAGGGAGTGCCATTTCTTGGGTTCTTTTCTTTGGGAAAACTTTTCTTTATATAAAATAGATGTTGATACCCTACCTCTTCTATCACTGTTACAATTATACTTCTGAGAAGTATAAGGTAAAAAATAAAGGGGGAAATTAACTAAGAGATCAATTTATTTATTTAATATGAAAGAATATTCATATATATTAAGATGATAAGCCACATAGTATTGATGTAAATCATAGTAATAATGTGGATTTTGAAGACCCTGATTTTCTTGGAACTAGAAACTTTCAATCTTACTATAATATCTGGATTGAATATTAGTGCCACTTTTTACTAAGCAATTGAATCATTTTCAGGGAAATGATTTCCTGAGAAGGTGTCAGGGAAACAACTTTAGGTGACCAGTCTGTCATTTTCTGGGATCAGACAGGCCTCAGGCCAGGCAGGTAAAGCCCACCATAATATTGATGCTAACTTAAAAAGGTAAAATATGTACTTTCTCACCCAAGACCACAGACCAGAAGTCAGGATGATAGTGTACATCACCCCAGAAAGGGTGATGTACACTATTCCAAATAACTTATTAAAATAGTCTAGGGGAAGTTCAGAGGCGGACACAGGCATTGGTTTGGGGGTGAGAAGTGGTTTCATGTCCAGTTGTTAGACAGGGAGGAAGTTAAATTTATCTTTGAACAGTCAGGGCTCATTAATAAACCAAGGTCCCTTTCTGTTAAATCTGGACAACTCTTTAATTTGGCCAAGGGATCACATGCTAGGATGTTGTCTGCAGTGTATTCTCTATACTCAGTTTTCATTAGATACTCTGGAAAGTAAACAGAACCAAAGGGAGCACCAGGAGGACAAAACCTTGAGGGCAGAGGGGCAGGTGGTACCAAAGTAATGGAGTTTAATTGACATATAACTAAGATAAAATATGTTAATATTTGGGAACATCAATATTGCATAGCCTTCATTCAAAAATGGCAATGAAGTCTGGCGCAGGGTCTAATGCTTTATATAGCATCCCACTACCAGACTTTAAATTAAATGAGCAGGATTCAGTTGGTCAGGAAATGAGAATTCAGACAGGTGGGTCACCCAGGTTTTGGGGCAGCAAAATGGCACTGGCACTGGCATAGGAAAGGAATTCATTGGCTGATCTTAGAGAAGGGTAGTGTGACCCTTCTTTTTAGTAGCAATATTCTTGGGGGCCACACTCTAGCCCAGGTTTTCTTTGGGTGTGAGGCTCTGATTAGTCACTATGATAGACATCAGGCTAATCAAACCAATAGTACTAGCTTTTTCCCCTTCATTAGGAAACTCATTGTGCTCTTTGCTAGGCGTCATTGTTGGTAAGTTTTTGCTGGTGACACTATCTTCAAGAGCATTTACAGCTTGGATCAGAGAGGATTTAATCCCAAAAAACATGTGCAGCTGGCCCCCTGGTCCTCAGGGCTGGCAGCCTGCAGGCAGTCATGACCAGGATCCAAAACCCTCTCCAAGTCTTAGTTTGGAGAGGAGCAGAAATGAAATTCCTGACAGAGGGAGTAATTGAAGATTTTGTGACAACATGAATAAACATGTTCCAAATATACTCCTGGGAGTATATAATACAAGAAAAATAAAATATTTAGGAGAGATCAATATCTTTATTGAAATAAGGAAAACTCCTTTTAAAACTAAAAAATATCACATAAAAATTATGTATGACATATGTCTTTAGAAGAGAAAATACCAGGGAAATTGAAAGTTTTGATTCTAGTAGGATATCTGGATAAATTTTTGGGACCACCTTTTACTTGAAAGATCATATCATCTCTTAGAAAAAATTTCCTGAGAGGGAGTAATCAAATATTTAAAGCAAAAAAATAAAAACTAAAGCCCATTAAGTAAAAGGGTGATGTCTATGAGTAATTTAGACACCAAATAAAGTTAAAGAAGTGATGAGGAGCAACTTGTGAGGAAGCTTTGGATATGGAATTTAAGAAGAGAAGTATATTTCATTGGATAATACTTTAGACTTATATAGTATCTGCTATGACGGGGATTTAAGTCAGATCAAAGATAAGGATGGTCATGTGCAGGATGGGTTCAAGTTGCTGGATACTTGGAAAGTCATGTGATATTTGCTTGTTGCCATTTCCAGTGTGTCAAACTGCATATTGAAAAGGCACCAAATTGGGCAATGGCTGGATGTTAAGTGGGTTGGCAGTAGCCAGAACACCTGTACATCCAGCTCTTCAACAGAAGTATGCCTAACCTTCAATATGTCCCACAACCATTAACTAATTTTAAAGCTAAAATATGCTTTTTACTGTATTATAAGATGCCATAAAAGCTTTTATATGCCAAAAGTATAAATATTGTAGTATTTTTGATAAGAAGAGCATAAATTTCATCAAAATGGCTCTTGGGATTTTTTCTTTGATATAAGATGTAATGCTACTTGCTTTATCTATAGTTGAAACATGCTTTTTATTTTAAATAAAATGTATTTAATCTAAATATGGTCAAAATTTTATTGGCAGTGTTACAGCCCCACACATGAAAGCTGTTTAAAAGACTGATATATGGCTGAAAAAGTGTATTTTAAATAAAAAAATATTTTTCTTAATAAATTAGTTTTACAACCTGTTGAGATAAACAAAAATTGTTCATTTCAGAACATATAGGTTCATTCATGCAACCAATTTCAATTTTTTAGATAGAGATAGAAGCTAACTCCACAGAAAATGTGTGCTATTTGGAAAAAAATCCATTGACACAACAACCTATGTAAACTGGGAACAAATGTATTATGATTCAACAACAAATATACCAAGCACTAGAACAAATGAGTTTCAGTCACAAATCAAAGCTACTATGTTTACTATGTTTTTTAAGAACACATTGAACTCAGTCACAAAAGCTATAAACTTGATCCAAAAATAAACCATAATAGCAACTGAAACAGACAACATAAATATCAAATATCAAAAGGCATAAATGAATCTTGTTGCAACATCTTCAATTACTCCCTCTTGGGAAAGTAATTCCCCAAGTGATTTCCTGACTAATCATTAAGTTGGTGGCACCCTTATTAATTGACCATCTAATAAAGGGATCAAACATTTCAAATCCTAAGTGGAACATTACCCAGACAAGCCCCATGACTACCATGACATACTTGGATAGTATGTGGTTTTCCATAATATTATATAATCTTCTTCTCCATATCAAATAAAGTATCATTCTCTTAATTTTCTCCTCTATCCCATTATTATACTTTCCAGAAGCATATACACAACACTGGTAGCACAGGTAGGGTATCCTCACCTATGCAACTTGAAGGAAAAATTCCTCCCACAAAAAGAACCCAGCATATGGCACTCCCCACTGGCTGGAGACAATACAAAGAAGGTCAGGACGCCCCCACGGGATTCACTGTCTTCAACAATATCCTCATACCAACCAAACAGTACAACTTCCTCAGAACACAAGGAGTCCTGAACCCACCTCCAGTTCCTGACGCAACCAAAACACCCAATATTGTATTCCAACACCTACACTCAGTAGAAATTGGGACCTTCTTGGGACGCTGCCGTGATAATGCCAACCTCTGGATTCAAAGCACCCAAAATAATTTTACACAAGTGGGCTACCCCAGAAGACGCTGGGCAAGTGAAATTGCCTTACAAGTTACAGGGACCGCCTCCTGCTTTATAAGTGAATGATTCAACTAACGCCCTGGTCACAATGAAGACTGGGATATGTATAAGAATGCCATCTTAGAGAAGTTTATCATAAAAGACTCTGATGTTGTAATCATTATAAAGTTCAAAACCTTTAAAATGACAGGAACCATTAAGGAAAGCATTGCAGCATATGAAGACATCTGTGATAGAGCTCCCAACATCATCAACTTTGATGAGGCTGGATTATAACTGGACCTCTATGCTGGCCTCCCCTAGCACATCAGACGCCAGTTTGACATGAGCCATTGCAAGAACCTCCAAGACATATTCTTGGAAGAAAAACAAGCTGCACAGAAATCTGACAACCTGCACGTAGCCAACAAACAGAAAGAGAGCCCCAAAACAAAGAAGAATACTCATCCCAACAAACAAACCAGCTGAGCCAACAACTCTCATCCTTGAGGCAGAAATTGTACAACTCAGGTTAACCAGATGAGTACTGAAAACACAACCAAAGAGAGAAAACCTCAGGGGAGTGCTTAGGCAAGCCGCCCTCCCCCACTTTGCAAGACTTGTATAGGGGCCAAGACATGGACTCAATTACCATGATCCAAGTACCCTCCAGCAATTCCATACTGTTTGCCGCCCAAACTGGAAATAAACACCTCACTTATCCTTTCTGATTTTGCATATATCAGGGCACAGCACTATTTGACACTGGATCAGACCAATCACTTGTTGAAAAAAAGTTTCCAACCTCATAAACTTACCTAAAATCAAGAGTAACACCAAAATAGTTACCAAGGCATACAACAGAAGAACTCCATTCACCAAGGAGACAAAATATTTCCAGCATCAAGAGGGGATGTACAAACAACCCTTGGTTGCCCCATTGTTTCAATACCTAAATACACCATAGTACTTGGCTTAGATTTGATGAGAAAGACAAAAGCTCAAATTGACTGGGATAGTGCTACCCTCACCATACAGCAAGGAGAGGTACACCACCATGTTACCCAACTCACCTTGACACCCTCATGAGAGACCACATACTTGTAAAGATTACCAAAAAAGAAGAAGAAAAAGATGCTAGTAAAATTGACTGGAGCACCTGTACACATAAAAGATCATTCATTTTAAAAATGTGGAAGTCTCACTTGAACAGGACTCAATACACCATAACTTGTCCAAGAGTTTCCTTCAGTATTCCAGGAGAACCTGCCAGGCTTAGCACTTGTCGTAAAATATGGCTATAGGTTGCAATAATTATAAAATAGTTAGTCATTAATCCTAACTCTTAATACTATATCTGTAGTTAGTATAGTGGCAGCCTTTGGTAGGACAGAAGAATATAATGGTATAAAGACAAAACTGGTATTTTATTTGATTGTGGTATGCTTATATAGTATGGAGCAGTGGAATTGTCACCAGAGGGAAGGAGGTACTGACCAAAGAACTTGAAAAAAGAAGGAGAGGGAAGAGGCACACTAAAAGTGCCTGCACATGAAAACAACTGGTTTCATATGCCTTGCCTAATTGAGGCAAGCAGTACTAATTGTGTTGTCCTATTATTAACCTTGGAAGTGAAGCCCACACTTTATGTGCAATCAATTAACTCTTTGAACACAGGTTTTTTAGGCGTTTAAAATGTATATTACACGTGTAAACCCATGTCACAATAGGACAATTGCATGATTGCACAAGCATTCCATTGTTCTAAATCCCAAGTGGATGTTACTTTGTCTAATCCATTCAGGATCTGCAACACTCAGTGAAATGAATGGGGCCGTATGGGACTCCAGGGGAACAGTATAACTTTGGTGGTTGATCTGTAGTTTCTTGGGAATGGTTGACTGAGGAGGTGGGGCCTGAGAGATCAAACTGTATATGATAAAGTGCTAAAAGAAGGTAAGGTATAACTTGTGTAAACCAAAGGTTCATAACACTTTATTGTAAGGATGGCAATGTGCATCTTCCTGGCATCTCCAGGGTATAAGTATGATCATCAAACTTGGGAAAGCTTTTGCAATTTCTTGTGGCCCAAGAGGTGGTGCTTACCAGGGTTTGCACATTCCCAGGGCTGCCCAAAGTTGTTGAGTCCTCATTGGCTAAGTTGGGGCGGGAATCTTAAATCCCCCTTTTGAGATAATGAATTTTTCATCTCCTTGCAGGCCTCAGTCTTAGGGTAATGCAGGTGGTGTTTCATTGCCGGCGGTCTGGGAGGTTGTGGGGACATTTTTTAGGTTGTTGATCTCATTGGCTGGGCTAATGGAATTCCCCAAGAGGCAGGGGTTGAGTGTGGAAGGTACTCCACTGGAGGGTCTTGAAGGTTTCTCCAAAGTCAAATCCACTTCTGGTTTGAGCTAAAAAAACGCAGATGAGCAGGCAGCTGGGTCAGTGGGCTGCTGGCCTGCGGGGTCTGTGGTTTGAATCCCGGGAATGGGATTCTACCTTGCTAATTGATAGTAGGAAACTGTCTTTTGTGACAGGGGACAAGATTTAATTGGCAAAATGTGGGAGTGGAGGGGCAAACTAGTTGGTGGACTGGATTGTGGGGGGAGAAATTGATTGGCTAGGGGGAGTGGGTTCCAGGCAACTGGGATGATTGGATGGGGGTTGTGGTGGCTGGAGGACCTAGGGGCGCATGAGTGCCTTGAGCGGCTTGGAGGAATTGATGATACATGACATCATAATTATGCTCAGGGAGATCAATGATTGGCTTGTACACCAGGGATCTGCAAGGGGCATATGTGGGTCTTTTGATGATTGGCTGCTGCTGTGAGCTCCCAGGGCCATCTTTTTGAACATTTCAGCAACCTTCTGACAGGGGAAAGGCACAGTGTGATCATGGGCTGTACTAACCACCTGGCTGAAGGTTATGAGGTTGCGCTCTTGGATGGTGTCCCTAATGTTGAATAACAACATGTCTCCCAGGTGTAGTGTTATGCCCTGCCCCAAAGGGCAGGTTTTTAACTAAGTTTGAATTCTATTTCAAAATTAAGTTTCAAGTAGATTATTATTAGTTGGTTTAAATCAAGCTTACCTTGTTCTTTTTGCTTGCCTTGGGTTTACTTTTGCTCTAATTTTTGCTTTTGCTCCTGCGTGTGTGTGGGTCTATTCATTTTCCTTTATAATTCCTATTTTAAGATAGGTTTCTTTCTTTTATTTATTTTTCTTACGCAACTGCCATCTTCTACCCCTGTAGCATGCAGATCTTTGGCTTGCTGTTGCCAGCAGTTTCCCCACCACCATGTGTTCTCCTTTTATTTATCAAACCCACCTTCCAAAAAACTCTCTCCTTGTCAATGAAGATCTTCTCCAGGGCTTGGCTTTGTCAGGGCCCAAGGGCTCCCAACTCTGATCCATTTAAACTATAGTCTAAGAGAAGTCCTTTATTTATTATCCAGACCAAGAATGATCACAATGGGGAAAAATGGAACTAGATTCTTTTTATACCATTTACATTGGTCTTTGATATTCTTACAGATTATTTCTGAAGGTACTTGTCTCTTTATCTGGGGGGTCATGCTAAAAGTTTGAGACATCAGCTGACTAATTCTAATCATATCCTTTTGGCCAGATTTGAACTTCGCGCTTTGCCTCAGTTGTCATCCAAAAATACTTTAGATGGATTCTCCTCATCTGGAGCTTTCATTTGAGTGTAAGAACGTCCAAAACCAATTACTGGAAGCTGAGATATGATTGGATTTGCCCGCTCACTAATTGTTGCTTGTCTTGATTTGAAATCCAATCTCGCGACCATTTTGGGACATGTTGACAGGGTTTTTGAACTCAGCTCTTTAAATTGCCATAACTTTTGATATAGGGTACCTAGGTAGATCATAAAGGTAGCTTTCTGACAGCAAGAAGTACCTTTATTGATCCAAGCTTTTAAAACATGACTTTTTAAAGCTACCATGCCATGGCGGGCCATGACAGGCTTTTATGCCATATAAATAAAGATACCAGAAAAGTAAGCTCTTAAGCTGAAATTCTAAGTGGTTTTCCCCAATCACTATCACAGGTTTTTACTTCAATCTTATTTTTTTCTTTTCAAATCTTCAAATTCTAACTTTAAAATTTACTTAGGTTATCATCATTTTTTTAAAAAAAACTTAGGTTTATAGTAAATCAATACTTTGTTAGGTCTAAATTTGCTTCCAGAGATAAAACAGCTAGCATAATTAGAATAGAGATAGCTAGACAACAAGCAATTAGATTTTTGTCCCTATTTTTAACATTAGGGATAACTTGACTAGTTTTATGTTGAGATATTCCCATGGGGAATATCCTGACGTAGATATACCTTTGGTTATAAAAAAATCTTTATTTAATACTTTGTTCTATATAGTTTGTTTAGGACTAGTTAACTTGATGACACCTTTTGTGTCTAATCATAAGTTTTTGGCAGGTCTTTTAAAAGTACTTCTACAAACTTTACCTACTTTCCTTTATCTTTTAAACTTAAATCCAAATGCTTTACACAGTATAGTTTATAATCTTGTGCCTTATTGGGCAAGACCTAACATGTAGATCAGCATGGCTGACAGGGAAAATAGAGATGTTGTGACTGCCTGCTGTGATATTCTTGGAGGCCACTTTAGTGCACTTCATTTGATGGCTCCAGTTTATTCTGAATTCTAAATTAACTGAGCTCCAGGTGGTGAGAAGGTCAGAGAGAAATTTTCTAGTTCAGTACCCATTGATGTAACTGGGCGTGGTTTGGTAAAACATAGTCCCTTTTGGGGAAGCTTCTAGGAATGCACCAATGACTGTTCCCTCTATTTCCTTCTTTTTAACCTTGGGGATTTTCTTTTTCCCTGTAATGCCATAGTCTTGAGCTTGTAATGACAGTTTATAATAGGATATAAATATGACATTGCCTAAAATACTGGAAAGGTGTAAATTCACTGCCACCTTTGGCCTTGGATCAAACCGCTTTTCCCCGCCGCACCAAAAAGGGCCCAAAAATAACAGCCAAGCCACTCAATTCTCTAGGAGATTTAGCCCATACTATTGATGAGAGATTTGTCACAGCCTACCCTGCAGATCCCTTGGCTCTGGTTGTTCTGGCCTGGGAAGAAACACTGATCAATTTAGACTATTTGCTGGCATGGTATTGCCCTCTCTTAAAAACTATCAGGAACGCCCAATCAAATAATGCCACATCCAGAACCAGAAAGTCAATTAAATCTGAACTGGTTGAGATGTCCTCCAGCCAATCAGGTGAAGCCGCGGAAATTACCTTGAAACCCTCCAGCACCCCTGACTCTGGCCAGCAAATTTCCTCCCATGACCAATCAGATGAAAGCTAAAAGTGGTCAGGTGATCATTCCTTAGTATCCCATTTCCTTTTAACAATGCCAGGGGACTTGGAGTCCCCTGCTTGTCAATTTTCAAGATTCATTAAACTTTGGTTCAATTGCTCAGCAACTTTACTGTTTTAAAAATTTGGTTGGCTCTGTTTGAGTCTCCTTTGCTTTAATCAAAGTGTTAGTCGGTTTAGTATTAAGCCTTACCTTAAAGTTGTTCATTTTGAACCCGGCTGCCCTTTTGAAGCTTTGTTTCTTCAGCTCTTTACTTAATTGTTACGCTGTTGGCTTACGCTTTCAAAATTTAAATTTGAAACCTAAAATTCAATTTAATTATCTTATAAATCTTACTTTAAATTTAAGATTGTATTTGATTTTCACTGTTTTCAAACTTGCTTTCCCATTTATGACCGCCCAAGCCATCCAAGACCGCTGCCAAGGCTCCCAAGTGTTCCCTCCTGTTCTTCCTTTGGTTTTTTCTTGCAGCTGCCTTCCCAACCCAAAATTTTAATATTTTGAGATCTAAAAATTGTACCTTTGGATTCCAAATTTCTTGGAGATTACAATTATGATCCTCCCTGTTTTGAAATTTGTGGTGTTTTCTCTTACCCAGTTTTTGCTTCTCCTTTGGATCACCTCTCCAAACTTATGGAACCAAATTTCTTCTTCAGTCTGCCTCATGGGGGATAATCCTTCTACTCTCCTACACCTCCCTGATGAACTTTTCATCTCTGTGTGAGGAAAATCACTGGATAATATGAAGCTGTTTCTAAGTGATGGGGAATTACCACCCAAATCCACATAGAATTGATGATTAACCACCAACGCGGCTTCAGATATTTTTTTGTGAAATTTCCATTTGTAACTCCAGGATTAAGTAGAACAATTAGTCCTAACCAAAGTAGTCCAAGATAAACGACCTGGGAAAGCATCAATGCATCTTCAGCATAAAATTCTGGGCATTGAGAATTGACACAATTTTCATTTTCAAGAATGGGGGGAGGAGCTGAAAAATTGGCTGTCATGAAATTGACATTGGGAGGCACTAACAACAAAGTTCCAGATGCAGGGCCCCATCTTCCAGAAATAATTTGGTTCAGAATCAGATTGTACAGGATATACTGTAACAATCCAATCACAGGATGCATTTTTAAAATCAAAAATTAGAAATTGGGATAAATGATTTTTATTGAGTAAATTTAGGAGGACTCAGCTCTTAGAGTTGAAACAGGGAAAACTACTCAATATATATCAGAAAAATTGACTAAGCAATACCACCTGAGTCTTGACCTCCTATTCCTTCCACATTGTCAAGTAAGTATCTGGTCCAGGTTGCAAAGAACCCTTGTGTGACAAGTTTCTGACAACCATACTGATTAACAAGCTCATATTGGATGACCCTCATATTACGTCAATTTATCAACGTCAGTTTGAAAGGGGGAGCTGGTTTCAGCTGACAGACTGGAGCAGCCGTGACCCATTTTCAATTGACTGTTTGGTTTAAATCTGTTAACTTGGTCAATTTTGATACAGGTTTTCTGGCCTTCTGAGCCTTCTTACTTGGACAGACAATACCCGGCATTATGGAATCTACTGTGACATTACCCTCTGCTTTAGCCCTGGGCACATTACCATCATCTGGGAGATGGGATAAGGAGAAATTATTATGGGCAGGTGGGAATTTCATTGTGGCTAATGTAAGTTCAGGGTGACCAATAGCAGTGGGATTGCGCTTGTAGAACTAACAGATTAGATCTGAGGAATTTGAACAATTGTAGTGGGGAACCCAGGAGCTTTCAGAATCAGGATAACCTTTCCAAGACACCAAATATTCCAAACGGCAGCAATTCTTGCGGGAAGCCAGAATACAATTTAACTCATACTCAGGTTCACCTTCCACAAGAATGGGTTGGGAAGAGGGAGTCTCTGTTCCTTTGAAGGAAGTGAGAAGACATTCATGGAAGGTGTGGAAAATCTTGAAGCAGGAGGTAAATCTAGCCAATAGGCAGAGGGACCAATATGAATTTCTACCTTGAAGGGACCAACTTGCTTGGGGCCTAATTTACAACAGGGAACCTTAAGTTTTATATTGCAAGCATCAACCATGACTAGATCACCTGGCCTGTAAGTTGGACCCTCCTGGCGCTTACAATCTGTGTATTCCTTGTAAGTTGTCACAGCGGCGGCAAGAGTAACTTGGAGCTCCTGATGGACCTGCTTCAATGCAGCGGCTTGATTAGTTGCAGCTTCCACGTTGCTAACCAAACAATGACTCATGTTGGAAGAAGGATTATAACTCATATTGGCATAAAATGGCAATACTTGAGTTGACGTGTGTGGGGCGTTATTATATGTGAACTCTGCCATGGGTAGATTATCACATCAGTCATCTTGTTGCGCATTAGTGTAGCAATGTAGGTAGACCTCCAAACTTTGGTTTACCATCTCTGTTTGTCCATCAGATTGGGGGTGAAAGGCTATGGAACGGCATAATTTGATTCCAAGAATTCCAGTAAAGGCTTCCCAGAACTGAGCAATAAATTGAGGCCCGTGGTCACTCACAATCTCCATTGGGATGCCATGTAAGGAAAAGATTCTATTCACAAACAACCTAGCTGTTTCCACCAAAGTAATTGTGGTTGAACAAGGTACAAAGTGTGCCATCTTTGTGAAACAATTGACTACCACCATGATTGCGTTAAACCCATTGGAATTGGGAAGCTCACCAATGAAATCCACCAACACTGACGTCCAGGGTCCCGCATCAGGCTGTAGTGGAACCAGTAAACCAGTAGTCTTATTCTGACTGGCCTTGGATCAAAAACATACCAGGTAATCTAAAAAAAAAGCTGCTACCTGCACAGTCAAACTTTCCAGGAAAACTGGCAGAGGATTAGTTCCACTGCTTTGTTTTTCCCTGGATGACCAACTGTTGGACAGGTATGATTAGCCTCCATGATTTCATCCCAAATAGTGCCCTCAGGAACCCACAAGCAACCTTGATGATATAGAACTGAACCAATCTTATGATAACCCTGAGGCTGACCCACTGGATTTACGCATGCTAGCTTTAATAGCCTATCATAGGCTTTGGACAAAGGTTGCAGAAATTTAACCTTGGAATACAAGTCCAGGTCTGCACCCTCAGCTAAGGATATGGTGGCCAACGTAGCTGGCAGAGGCAATACAAAAGGCATCACCGCCTTGTCTGGAATAATAGTATGAGTGTTAAACTCAACGTCCATACTAGCATCTGGGAGATGGGAAGGATTCCTGCTTAGTGCATTGGCCAAGTGATTTTCCAATCCTTTAATAAACTTGTAGCGTAACTTGTATCTTACCAGATAAACATGCCATCTGGATTGACAACCGGACAAAACCCTGGGTTGTCAATAATATAGAAGAGCTTTGTGATCAGTTCTTACTACAAATGGATGACGTAACAACATGAGATGGTGATGCCAATGCTTTAACAATTCCACAACAGCCAACAATTCCTTGTTGTAAATCATGTAGTTGTGTTCTTGAGCCTCCATCTTTTGGGAGAAATACCCTACAGGTCTCTCAATCCTGTCACTAGCTGTCTGCAACAGCACACCAGCCACAGAGTATCTATATACATTGGTGGAAACAACAAAAGGAAGCTCAGGATTCACATGTCTTAACACTGGGGAGGACAACAAAAGAGCCTTGACTGCTGAGAAGGCACTTGCGCACTCAGGCGTCCAGACTAAAGTTGTCTTTTGACTAGCTGAATATAAAGGGGCGGCCACCCCAGACAAGTGGGGGGTGAATTTCTTCAAGAACGTACATGTAACCAAGAAACTACAAAGTTGGGATACTGTCACAGGCGTAGCATACTCTCAAACTGCAGCTTCCTTGTCAGGGGCAATGGTGTGGCCATCCTCAAAGATAATATTACCCAGAAAGGTAACCTTACGTTTAAAGAATTCACACTTACTCCTTTTGATGATCAAGTTTGCTTGGAGAATGCACTCTACAACTGCCAACAAGTGGGCCTTATGGGACTTCTCATCCAGAGAAAACACCAAGATATCATCCATATATGCAATGGCACAAACACCTAGGAGATCCCCCAGGACTGAATCAATTAACTGCTGAAAGCAAGCCAGAGCATTCTTCAATTCAAAAGGCATTACAAAGAACTGGAAGATACCCTTCTTGGTTCTGAATGCTGTTAATCATTCCATTCCTTCTGCAATCCTGATTTGATTGAAAGCATTCAACAGATCCAGTTTTGAGAATACCTTGGCCTTCTCAACACACTTAGAGATCTGTGCTTTGAGGGGTAAAGGATAAGGATCCGGAATTGTAATGTTATTCAAATTCACGTAGTCAACACAAGGACAAAGGGACCCATCAGACTTCTGAACAAACAATAACAGGGAGCAGATTGACAAAGCCTTCTTAAAAATGTAGCCTTTTGCCAACATGTCTCAAGTCCACTCTTCCAAACATGTGTCTTCCTTCAAGGTTAAAGGGTAAATAGGAGATGCAATTCTGATTAGATTAACAGTAACCTTAAAGTCAAAGTCAAACTGAGTGTGCTTGGGAAGGACCTCGCCTCTGGTGGCGTCAAATGCCGCGGACTAGGGTTGCAAGCATGCTGGTAAATCTGAACTTACGGGGACAGGGACAGGAAACAATTGTATGGTCTGTGATGATTGCTCCAATTTAGACATATCCAACAGCAGAATATGGATAGTTATACCCAAAGAATGCTCCACCTGCAGCTCATTTTTCTCTAGTAAGGTTAATACATTATGATCTCTCAACCAACTCACTCCTAAAATGATAAGATACATCAGGGTAAAGCAAACAGAAAACCTTGCAGTAAAAGACTTACCTGCAACTACAAAAGTAACTGGCTTCTTCAGCTGGAAAGAGGGAAACGTCTGAAAGTTCCCACCCCTAACAAGCATTCCTGAGTGGTACTTGAGTTGTAGCAAGTTGGCAGTCTCCACACTCATGAAATTTTTGGAAGCACCTGTATCCAACAAAATAGCTGGCTGATAGATAGTCTGACTATTATCAATGCTACCATAGAACAAGAAGTAACCAGAAGTAGATTTATTTGCAGCAAAGGTAGCAATCTTGGCAGGGTCTTGTTTTTCATTGGCGGTACAGACGGCAGCTAAGGAGGCAAGATGCTCCTGGAAGTAACACTCAATCATTTCTTGGACAACATCTGGAAGAACGGGGTTATCACAATCAATAGGAACAAGGGGCAACTATTTGGACGTAATCACAGAAGATTTTGCAGGTATGACATGCTGAAGCATTGCCAAGGAACTATCAGGACCAGACATTACGGGGGCCTCCTTTACATTGACGGGTTTGTTCACCACCACTAATTGTAGCTGAGACAAGCTAGGGGGAGAACAATCTTGGCTTTGATTGGGAGGGACTACTGCGGAACAAGGACCAGAGAACCAGGAGCGCACAGCAGGTTTATCCTCAATTACCAATGTACCATGTTTGGAAGTAGACATATTTGAGACCAGAGAAAGAATTTGGCTTACCAGGGCCTCAATTGTGGTTAACAGAGAATAAGGCTTGAGCTGGAATAAAATGATAATGCTGACAAAACTTCACGCAAAATTTCATCAGTGGGTGGAGCAGGAAAATAATCCAGACGCTAAAATGACATGACGCAACGGAAATAGGAAACAGAGGATCCAGTCTCAACAACTGCAACTGGAGATGGAAACCACAAATTAAAGAAAAGCCCAAATTGAAAACTCAGAAATGAACCAATGCAAATAAACATGGTAAACACAGATATCTTGACATAGCAGGAGAAAAGAAACACAAATTCATGATGAACTGCTTCCAAAAACTCAGAAGTAGAAGAGTTGAGTAATGTGACGGAAATCACTGGATAATATGAAGCTGTTTCTAAGTGATGGGGAATTACCACCCAAATCCACATAGAATTGATTATTAACCACCAACGCGGCTTCAGATATTTTTTTGTGAAATTTCCAATTGTAACTCCAGGATTAAGTAGAACAATTAGTCTTAACCAAAGTAGTCCAAGATAAATGACCTGGGAAAGCATCAATGCATCTTCAGCATAAAATTCTGGGCATTGAGAATTGACACAATTTTCATTTTCAAGAATGGGGGGAGGAGCTGCAAAATTGGCTGTCATAAAATTGACATTAGGAGGCACCAACAACAAAGTTCCAGTTTCAGGGCCTCATCTTCCAGAAATGATTTGGTTCAGAATCAGATTGTACAGGATATACCGCAACAATCTGATCACAGGATGCATTTTTAAAATCAAAAATTAGAAATTGGGATAAATGATTTTTATTGAGTAAATTTAGGAGGACTCAACTCTTAGAGTTGAAACAGGGAAAACTGTTCAATATATATCAGAAAAATTGACTAAGCAATACCACCTGAGTCTTGACCTCCTATTCCTTCCACATTGTCAAGTAAGTATCTGGTCCAGGTTGCAAAGAACCCTTGCGTGACAAGTTTCTGACAACCATACTGATTAACAAGCTCATATTGGGTGACCCTCATATTACGTCAATTTATCAATGTCAGTTTGAAAGGGGGAGCTGGTTTCAGCTGGCAGACTGGAGCAGCCGTGACCCATTTTCAATTGACTGTTTGGTTTAAATCTGTTAAATTGGTCAATTTTGATACAGGTTTTCTGGCCTTCCAAGCCTTCTTACTTGGACAGACAATACCTGGCATTATGGAATCTACTGTGACACTCTGGGGAGGCTGTAGTTAAGAGTTTAGCCTGTGATGACTTGGACCTCTATGCAGATGATTACATTATATCTGTCCCCTCTTTGGAGGAGCTGTCGGTGACTACCCCTCCTAGCTTGGAGGTGAATCACTTGGCCCCCCTCCATGCACCTGTGGACTTGTCCTCTGCCCTCACTTGTACGCCCTGGTTGCTTGCTGGGCTAGCGCTGATGGGGCAGAATGCCTACTTTCTGCAGTTGTCCCCTATGTCCTCTCTTTGGTCCCCCCTCCAAGCGGCCATCCCAGTTCTCCACTGGGCGGCATCCTGGTGGCTCATCCCACTGGGATGGGAGCAAAACTTAGTTAGTTTAGACCCCTCTCTCACAAAAGGAAACAGGTAATTGTGGCACCAATCACTGGTTTTTGTGGCCAATCAGAGCCATCATATCACTTACCACCCATCCAAATGGTTAGAACCAGAAGTCCAATAACAATCCCATGCATCCTGAGCTTTGCAGTGCAGAAAGTAATGAAGATGCCGTGGAGCCCAAGTAGGTGACAGACCTCAGTCATTTGGAGGTAGGGGTCCTGCTGGAGAAGGGCAAGCATGATAGGATAGGCATCTTTGATCTGGGAATCTACCTGCTTCTTCAGCTTTTTGGTCAGCTTGGCCCCCTCTCTTCATGGAACTCAGAATTTGCGTCTAACCACTGCCTCAGTGAATTGCAGGCGGGTGGCAACTTTGGCAAACATCACCTCACTCTTTTTGAGGCTCATAATATCCTCTATGACCTCATTGGTTACTAGGCATTGTTTTTGGGGCACACTGGCATACTGGTATCTGGATTGGGCAGGGCTTGTTCTGATTGGCTCAAATTTTCAAGCAATGATTGGATTGGGTTAGATGAGGCCACAGTTGCCCAGCCTTCAAAGTGTGGCACAGGATTGGGTTGGGCCTGGTCTTGGGGTTCAGCATATTGGCTGTTGAAAAAGCCATCCAGTGTTGCACCTGGCGGCACATACAGCTTGGCCTCCTTGCGGCTTAAGTTGAATTGGGTATAGATGGGGACCATGGTAGTTGCGCTCCCTTGATCAGCAGCCTGATCTTGGAGTAGCTCCTGGTACTGCTCCCCAACAACATCAAAGTTATCTTCACTGGTGAAACTCATACTAACACAAAAACAATAAAAATTCTATTAAAGCCAGAAAAGCAAAGTATTTCCAAAGTATTAGCTTTATTTAAATGTGCGCTCTTATTTGAGACATTCTCTCAGACATAAATGGCCAAATTTAGAAGCACATGCATTGAAAATAATGATGCAGTTCCCTGAATAGATTTTGGTGGATTCACTCCTGAAGTCCACTATTTTCATTTTGAGTCCCAAAAATAATCAGAATTGTCAAAAAATGGGTCATTTTGTGTTTGAAAATATCACTTTTGTGGCTGAACCCTGTTTGATCTATGTTTGTACCATATTTGCCACACACTCATTATCAAGTTTGATGCAGAATGCTTCAGCAAGTGGCCAGATTGTGTGGGTTATGAATTTGAGTTCCATGTGTTTGCTGTCTCATTTTTGGGATTGAGTAACTGACTTAAATTTTGTTGTGTGATTGACTGTTTTTGTTTTCCGGCCCTAGATAAATGAAAGTTTTATTGAGCAAATTGACCTTCAATGGGTTTTAGTTGAAGTTTGTTGTGTGGCTGAACTTATGTGTTCTGAACTGGACAGTTTTTGTCTATCTCAACAGGTTTGAAAACTACTGTATCAGACTAGGTGGTTGCCCTGGCCAAGACCAGATATAAAGTTGGATTTAATAAATAAGTTCCCTATATTTTATTTTCAGGCTGGGATTATTTATAATCAGTTTTATTATACCTTTTATTTAAAAGGCTTTCTTAAAATTAATTTAAATTATGGACATTTAAAATAAAATAGCATATTTCAAGTATAAGTAAAAATAAAAATAAGATTTTAAATATGTAGAGTATCCCTAGTAAGTTTTGTAAAGCTAAGATAAATCCCTTCAAAATGTAGAGATTATCTGTATCTTCAAAATAAGCTATTGTGCATTAATATTGGCCCAGCACCCAAAGAGATATATTTTAGTTTTTTGATGTGTACTGGGGATGAATTTAGATGGGTCAAATTGAGTCCAGGCCTTTGATTACGATGAGCCCAATTCCAGCTTTTTACTCTATATCTCAGCATCTAGAGCTATCATACTTGGTACTACTTTGATCAGAATTATCTGAAAGATTACCTGGATACTCTAAATTTTATGAAAATTATTTTGTTGAGTCTTAATATTATTATTTACAGTTTACTCCACTGACATGTTAATTAGGATGCTACAATAGTAAGCAAGGTTAACTCTGAAAAAACTGCATCCGAGTGGCGAAGTCTATTATTTCACTTGAAGAATAATAATTTCAAAATCTGCAAGCCAGCCATCCCTTACTTAAACTAACATTTATATTTTGGATCGGATCTATTTAAATCAATCATCTCTCTTTTCTCCAGTCATGTCAATCTTCATGGTAGAGTTTAAATATCTAATCATATGGAAATAGCAAATTATTCCAAACTCTAATCTAATTTTAAACAATATGTTTTTCCGCTTTCAATTTTAATCCACACATTCTGGTATTAGATACTCTGTACTGATAAGCCTCTTTGCCATGGTTGCATTAGTTGAACTACAGTTTAAAAATCAATAAATCAAATATATATTTATTAAAATCTTAATGACCTATATTCTTATTTTGATATAATTTAGGCCACACTACTGGATTCAACTTCATGCTTTCAAAGTGCTTGTAGGGTATTGCATGCTAGGTGAGCCAATTCAAGCTGCTGGCTTGGCCATTAACCTTAAATTTAAAATAATATGGAAACCCGATTCAACTTAATTCCCTACAGCTCGAGTGCACTCAAGCCGACATTATAGACAGCCAGACAGACTGGCTTATATATATTGATATCATTTTTTTTGCTAGTTCCACAACCAGTGGAAGTTTTCTTAGTTTCAGTCTGGGACTTAAAATTCAAATAAGTCGATTCAGATGGAGCTTTCGCTACCGTCATAAGAAAGTACTTTGTTTCTAAATACAGTACTATGCACATATCAGAGGCCATCATTTCATTGCTGTGTAAAAGCTTCCGAGAAGCAGCTCCAATGAACCGAGAAAGGTGCCTATTGGAACAACTAAATTCATGAGTTGTAGCTTGACACGACACTATTTCGTCAATAATCTTCATTTCTAACCAGTGACGTGACAAACAATTGGCTATTCGGGGGGTTCGTAGCACTAAGCCCATTATACAGGCACTAGGCTGACCTTGGCGAAATATTATTTTTAAAGGGTTTCCTCGGTGCTAATTACCTGTCGTACCTAGGTTCGTTATGTAATCAGGTTTTTATTTGGGGATATGAATTATTTTTGTTAATTTTTCTATGGAAGCATCATGCGTGTACCTTTTTCAGATTTCTTTGGGTTTTGTTAATACACTTCTATAAAGCATATTTACATCTTTGATAGATAAAAATCTTCCCGTGTCCTAAAAGGTATAGCGTTGAAAAAACCCTGTCGCTCAACAATTTTGGTTGGAAATGGATACACTGAGTTCGTATTCCAACTTGCTAATTTTTAATAGATCAAACCAAAGTTTGAAAAATCAACTTAGAAACTTAATTAAACCCAAGTATTACACTCTCTTTAACTTTTTTAATCTCTAACGAATTCACCTCAGTCAAGTCAAGATGAAGTTGTGCATCGTTGGGATCGCCTTCATTTTAAAGGTTCTGGCGGATGATTCAGAAAAATCTGTACCTACTGCCAAAAGGCGCTATGAGTATAAGCAATCTTTTAAAAAGCCTTTTAAAATCGGTGCAGATGTCCCGGGGTTTGTCACCCTAGATGGTTAGCATCCTTTATTCATATGATTTATCATTATTTAGGTGCAACAGTGACTGATCACTTTATTCGGCTGAGCTCAAGCATCCGGGCTCGCGTGGCTCGATATGGTCAACAGAGCCTAATCAATATGCAGAGTGGGAGGTAGAGTATGCTTTCCAAGTCTCGGGTAGAGGGCCCCATGGGAAAGACGGGTTAGCCTTTTGGTATACCCAAGAACACCGCGAGCCCGGCCCAGTTCTTGGAAATCGAGATGAATGGAATGAGCTTATCAATTATGCATGATACCTATGACAAAGTTCAAGAAGTAAGCAGTCTAAACTGATATATTAATACAGCAGACTGTGTCGCCCTATATCCTAGGAATTGAGAATGATGGGTCTAAAAAAGCAGCTAACGTATCAAATGTTCTGTCGTTGATGTTTGGTGGATGCTTCCGTGACTTCCGAAACAGCATGGTCCCAGTGCATGTGCGTGTCACGTACTCAGATAATGCACTCAGAGTAGCAGTGGACAGTACCCAAAATGGCAAGAGCTTTCTCCCTTGCTTTGAGCGACTTGATATGAAGTTGCCAACTGGATACTATTTTGGATTTTCTGCTTCATCAAGCTCTCCAGCAGGTAAGCGATAAAACAACAAAGCTGATATCCAGATGATCATGATATCTTTCGATTCTCGGTGTATGAGTTGAATCCAGCCAAACCCGATCACGTAAGTAATCTATGTATCCCGCTGACATGATAGGATATGAACCGCCCCTTCGAGAAGAAAGGAAAGTTTGAGCTCGACAAGGACGAGTTAGAGGTACTTGTGCTCGTACGATGTTTCTGATTGTTAGAAAATCAACCGCCTTAAAAAAGAGCTTGAATCTCATATCGAAGAAGACGAAGACGTCGACCCTCTTACCGAAGAGGTAAGTTCCAGATAATGAGTAGCTGACAACGTAGGCACCCAATTTCCGGGAACATGGACTTCAAGAAACACAGTTCCGTATCCTTGAAAGCCTTAACGATCTACACAAGAAAGTAGAGGTCCTTGAATCAAAGGCAGGCATCTCTCCTGTTACAGGGCATGATAAGGATAGCACTAAGCTGCAGTCGGATATACATACTCTGACGTAAGTTGATTTCTTACTAGGCTAAAACATAAATAGTCTCAGAGTTAAAGAGGCAGCTAAATCCATCAACGAAATAAGTGATTCGCTCAAAAAGGTTACATCTCTACTCAATGATATGCAGCAATCAAGCACTCGCGATATGGAAAGCTTTAGGAGTGGATTTTCAGGCCTATCTACCAAGATAGATTCGATACTTCACCATGGTCAGATGGAACGTGATACTGTAAGCTCCAAGTTAGATTCTGTATCTTCGTACCTTTGGTACATTTTCCTAATGGCTTCTCTTGGGGGCGCTCTGGCATTGGGATACACTGCATTTGTAGCCAAGAATACGCGTGAGTCTAAAAAATATATTTAGTCTTTCACTGCCACACCCTACAATAGGTCGCTAATAAGAGACTTATAAAAGCTATTCTCGCCCGATATTTCTTTTTAAAGGCTGCCTCTCTAAACTATTCTCAATTTTTCATCAAGCTAGGTCTTTACAATTATCTTTGGAAATGTCTAGGACAAACGTCATAAAATGCACTGCACTCTTACCAGGCGGGCTTTAAGATTTCAATTAAAACATACATCACCGTTTCCCATCTCTCTTTAGAAGATTTAAGCCTAAGCTCGCTTGCTTGGTTAGCTTTTTGACCGTAAAAAGCTACATGGTGAAATTCGATACTACTACAAGCTTATTAGATTGGCTAATTGTCAATAAACCCTGCAGCAATTGTACTGCAACTGAACCAACGATAGTTCAGTATTGATGTCGAGGAAGACAACAGCTCAGAAAGGGGGCAGAAAAAGATTTTAGGAATACTTTAACCTTTATCAAAGGCAATGAGGGTTCTTATACCAGTGTAGTAGGCCATTGGGCCACTAACGGAGGGTAGCACAGGTGGCATGATCTAAATAAGGTATGTCCTGTGCTGGGTGGGTGGGGTCACACGAGGGTTTGTCACTGTGATCAGGTTTGTCCCTTATAGGGAAATATGAGGTTCCGCTATGTCAAGGGAATTCAGAGGGGATACACTGTTAGGCCTGTCATGGGGTGACTGATTGAGCACCCCTGAGTATTGTGAGATACAGTGGCAACTGGGATGTCAATTCCAGTTGCAACACTTTCCCTTATCCCCTGTACCACCCAGTTATCCTTGATGACTATAGAAACATGAAGAGCATCTGGGAAGATGCATGAGAAGCCTTTCTGAGCAGAAATAACCCAGCAGTGGCACAATAGATTGTGGTGTAGTTGCTTGGTGCTGCCCTTGCTGTCTTCTATGTGATAGATATGATTATTCCTGACTGCCACTACCTTGAAGAGCCCAAGTAGTCAAGGGTCTAGCTTTTCTTGTTTAGAGTTGAGAGCACACTTGGGATCCTCTACACCGTAGCAGACCTCTAGGTTCTTTGCAACCCCCTGAACCCTTGCATGTCCTGCTTCCCAAGCCTTGCCTTGCCATTGTGCAAGAGAATAAGCAACTTTAAGAGGAGGCTTAGAGGAGCATGGAAGCCAGCCTGCCCCAGGAATTCCCACCCCACCGCCTGGGGTGTCAAACTCCAGTGTGTTTGGGCTGAACCTAGTACCACGGTTAACTCTAGCCCACAGAATGAGAAGGGCAGTAGACAAACGTTCTGTTCACACCATATTGGGGTGCTCCTGCAGCAGTTTGGAGAGTAACCTTACTAGAGAGCTATCAAATTATTCCATATACCCATCAGCTTGAGGGTGGTAAGGAGAAGTCACTACTTGATCAGGTGCACTCTTGGCACAGTAGACTTCTATGAGATCCCCACAAGTCCCTCACCCCCATTTGTGACAAGGTGGTTTGGACAACTAAAACCGGCTACAATCCCTTTCCCAATAAACCAGGTCACTGTGGTAGCCCTATGATTGGTGGTTTCCTACCAGTGGGCTAACAAATGAAGCAACCAATGACAGTGACAATGTACTGCTCACCCAACTTGGCTTTGTGTAAGGGCCCCACAATGCCATGGGCCCACTGCCCAAAGGGTTTCACAGCCTTTGCTGGGAGGGCAGGCTTAGGAGGGGTGTGATAGATGTATTATTTCTCCATGGTACACCGGCCTTTAGGAGATCTGAGATATCCTGGCTCATGCATGGCTACCATAACACACACCTAATGATCTCTTATAGATTTCAGCCACATATGCAACCCAAGGTACAGTAGCTATAGAAAGGGTATCCTTACGCTGTGCTTTAGTAACCAGGGTTCCCCCAGTCTTGGCTTGCTGGAAGGTACAGTAGTTTTCAACCCTGTTGAGATAAACATATTATTCAGTTTAGAAGACATGAACTCTGTCTAAAAACAAAATCAAAAACCAAGGAAGTTATATTAAGTCACAATAGATTTGGATCCACTTTGATTTTTTTAAACAGAGCCCATGCCTTCTAAACTGAATAAAATATGTTTATCTCAACAGGGTTGAAAACTACCGTATCTCTGCATCTGTGATAAATCACCCACTGTTATCCTTGAACTTAGAGATGGTTACAGAGCTGACCCCTTCATAGCAGGTAATATCAGAGAGTAGGTATAATAGGGTCACTCAGGGTCTAGGCCATCATCTCCTGTAACTGATTTTACACCTAGATGGGAGAGGGCATTGGATGTAACCAGCTTTCCTCCAGGTTGGTACTCTATTTGTAGATGTTAGACAGATATGCATTCAACCCTGCCGGTCTGATGTTGAGACAGGTGTGGCTGTGTGTTGAAGTGGTGCAGGGACTTATAATTAGTGACTATGGGAGGGTGGAACTTGGTGCCCTTCAATTAGCAGTGATACTTCCTACCCTATGTACAGTACCCGCTAGCTCCATGACATGGATGGGATAGCCCAGCTCAGTATCTGTCAGTTTGTGGGATTCATAGGCTGCAGGGAGAAAGTCTCTGCTGTTAACTGCTACATGTAGAGACCCCTCACATGCAGTCTGAAGAATCTGCTTCAAAATTTTACTGGTGATTGCAATTAGGGAACTGTAGGACTGGGGCTGGGATGAGACTCAGTGTTAGTTTCCCAAATGTTGGATCCCTAATGAGCATCTGAGAAAAAGTATTTACTGGTATCTAATAACTTTATAAGGGGTGTTGTTAACTCACCACAGTTGGTAAAAGTACTTCTCACATACAAAATCATCCCTGGGAATGTACACACCTTGCTGGCATCAGCAAGAGGTGGCATACTTGTGATAGCTTTGATTTTGGCTGGGTCAGGCTTGATGCCAGTAGCCAAGGTTGTGTGGCCAATGAAGAGTAGCTCTGTTTGCATGAACTCAAAATTGAAAGGGTTTGATTTAATGGATTCTTTTAGGGGGTATGAAGGACAGTGAGTGTGTATTCAAAGTGTTTCCAGGGGCTTAGGATAAACAAAATAATATCATCCAGATATACTAAAAGCACTTCTCAATTAGCTCCTTGAAAACTTCATTCATTAACATTGCAAAGGTAGATGGTTTATTTTTCATTTCAAACTTAATAACTTGGAACTTGATTTACTCAGTTAGTGTCTAAATGCCATTTTAGTCTCATCTTCACATGCAATATAGACTTGGTTATACACTTTGGTAATGCAGATGATCATGATAATTCATGCTTATTATTGCTGTTACAAGATTGAATCATATCAAAAAGATAATATTGTTTTTAAGCTCCAGAAGCTTAAATTCTAACTGAACTATTTTGGTGCTCAACTTCATATTTGCTTCACTAAACATATTTCTGACATTTTTTCATTTTTTAATCACCTCAATGCTCTTCAGGAATGTATTTTCAAATCTCATCAAGAGATTATATAACCTAAGAAAAAACAAATTTTCTTGTGCAGGAGTATCTTCTTGAGAAAGTGATCCTCAAATATATTCTTATATGTCTTTTTAACCTACTTTGATTTCTCTTTGGGGTAGGTTATAGACAGCTCTAGATCACCTCAAGGCTCAACCAGAGTCTTTTTTAGTAATTATTTTCCTTAGTACTATCACTTCCCCCTTAGCAACATCAAACTTGGTCTTGATCCAGTTGAAAGAAAAAGACATGTAAGTAAAATAATGTGGGAGGAGTGTAGTGAACCTGCTTTTTTGAGAACACCAAGGTGTGTCCTGGGTCAAAGCCATGGACTGAATGGGTTGGGATGACATCCTTCAGATATACTAACTCTATAAAAAGAACAAAAGTGAATAATATTACAACAAAGAAAGTACGTACCATGCACCCCAATCATCATTGGTAATTGATAAATATGGGAAAACATATTTCAAAGCAATGCATGATCTACTAAAGCAGTTTCATTATCTAGGTCTGTTTGCATGATATGGGTCATTATTTTTCTTGTTATGCCTAAGTGCTGGACTGATTATTTTATAACTTAATTGCATAATTTATATTCAAATTATTCAGAAAGGTTAAAATAAAATCAATGTCAAATCTTCAATTGATTTTGGGCTTAGATATTTTTAAAAAAAAATTTTATCAATTTTAGAATTGAAAATTGCACCTTATAATATTGCTGGAAATATCTTAAGTGCTACTACAAACTACAAGCTAAAAATATTTATGATGAGTTGCATTGGAGAGTAATAGAATCCCCAAAGCTATAAAGACTATTACCCTATCTTTGGCTCATCATAAATATTCTTAGTTTGTTTAAGAAAAAAAGTTTGTTGTTTTTGAAAGACTGATAACTCTATTTAAAGTACACCCTCTAATAAGCTGCCCTACTTAATGAACTTGCCCTAATGCACCACTAGCATCTTCTGATATTTTTGTTTCTTGGGTATCATCACATGATTTCAAATGATAAGTTATCTCAGAATATTCTGAGAAACTTTCAAATGTTAAAGGTAAAGTATACAACTTCCTATCTTTCATCAAATATGAAAGATTAATGCACAGATTTTTAACTTCAAGCTCTCTCATTATAGGCCTTACTTTTCTCTCATAAATATAAAATAATGACTTTTGAGAAATATTTGAGCCTGATAGCGCTGATTTATATAATTCTTTTCCTTTTTCTTCTTTCTCAAAAATATTTTAATATCATTTATATTCTTGATATAAAGCTGATTTTCTTTCTCTTTTAATGTTTTTGATATTACACCAAAGTGACCATCAACAATGCTTTTTCCATGACATTCTACAAATCTATTGTATTTAATAGACCCTTTAATGTACAGTAGTTTTAAAAGCTATGACAACAACCAAAAATACCTCAGATTTAAACAAAATGATTTCAGATTTAAACAAAATCCAATTATCAGGTTAAAATATACACTCTGTTAACAGGGATTTTTGGCGTTAATGGGCAAAATGTGTCAACACAGCAAAGAAGTGCTCAGCGCAAAGCAAAACTTTTCAAATACGATCCAAAACACATTGATTCACAAACAAAATAGTGTGAGTTGATTTTTGGTGTACATATGTTTACTATGTGAATTGGTGCAAAATACACCCAAGCAAGGTGTGTCAAAACGCAAACCAAAAACAAAACACAATAGCAACTCACTCCGTAAACAAAATCACTCATGCAATGTGTGCAATGGATTGTAATCATGAATGATACCAAGGTATCTAAAATAAGACACAAGATCTGAAACATAAATTTTAAAAATATTGTGTTGGGTGTTTGAATTTGGCAGTAAAATCTAGGAAAATGGGTGGATTTTTTTGAGTATTTTAAAATGGGTGTTGTAAAACCAAAAACAACTAATTAAGAAATAAAAAATCTATAATTGGGTTATTGGGTGGGGAAAAATATTAATTAAACATCCATATTCAGATAAAAGCAAAAATTAAAATTATGGAGTAACTTAATTAAAATTTATTTAATATTTTATTAAATTTTAAAATGGAAGGAACACAATACCAGAGTACCAATACACTTGTTGTTTGCTGTGGTTGCGGTTGCCTGCACAGGTCAAAGAATAGAGTTAGTGCAACCCAAGTGCCTACTCAAGAAATGGGAGAGGAGAGTTTCATAGTGATGCTGCACTGACACAGTTGGTTCAAGGAGCACAAGCTGCTAGGATGCGGAGCATAAACCCTCGGGTCCCAAAGCTGACCCAGAAGCCAACCAAGGTCACCACTACAAAGAAAGTTAGAAACAAGGAGGTAGAACTTACTTTGTATGTGTTTGACGTTGTGTACCGGCAAGAGTCGGTTCTGTCAGCCATGCTGGAGAAGGTGAAGCCTGTACTTGATACTAGCTACAAGCCCTACGTCAGTGATGGCAATCAGGAGGATGATAAGGAGCCCACGTTCTGTCAAACCAATGAGGGACAGCTGGTGTTAAAAAAGGTTGCAGCCTTCTATACCAAGATACCTATGCCCTGTGTTGTGCCCAATGCCAACGAGTCAATCCCCACCGCTAAAAAGCCTGCCCAGAAGCGCATCCCCAACATCAAATGCATCATCCTGCTTAAGCTAATGCAGGAATTGGGTGATTACAAGGCAGCCACAGCCCTTGTTGGAGTGGATCCCAAGTACGCCAGCAAGACCTTCCAAAAATTCATCAATACTGGTTGTGTCCTTGCCGCGGAGAAATCCTTGAATGTTTCTACCATGCTCACCAAGGAGCACAAATGGGCAATCCACCAGTAGATCACCCAGGACTGCTATCTTGAACTGGCAAATATACAGGCCATGGTTAAATCTACTTTTGGGATTGAGGCCTCAATTTTCTTTTACTATCATCTGGTGAAGGGGATGCGCTTTTCCTGGAAAAAGCTTGGGGTATCTCCGTACAATTGGAATAGCCCAACCAATATTGACGTCCGGAAAAACTACGCAGAGGTGTACACTGCCCTCAAAGCCAAGGGGACGGTCAAATTTTATTATATTGACAAATCAGCATTTGCCTTGTCAATGCGCAATAAGTATGGCTATGTCCCCAAAGGCTCCAATGACAGGATGGCTTGGCGTGCTGCAGTCTGCGCCACAGCCTACTCAATGGTGGCTCTTGCTGGTCCAAAGGGGGTTGAGCTTTATCAAATGATATTGGGTTATCACAACAGCCATACCTTCTTGTCATTCCTCTGATTGGTCCAGGAGCACCTGAGGCGCACAAGCCCAGGCTTCACCAATGTGATTGTGTTGGACAACATTGGTCTCTACAAGATGGCTGACATTCTCAAGGAATTCCCAATGATTGACACAAGCATTGCAGTGGGCCCCCAGCAATTGGCCACGGCAAATTTATGCCTTCTCTTCCTCCCAGCTTATTTGCCCTTCCTAAAACCCATTGAGGAAGTCTTTGGGTGGCTCAAGCGAGTCGTCAAGCAAGGAACCCCAACTGGGACTGAGGACCTCTTTAATTTGCTGCAGGCCGGGATCCACATCCTCCCAGCTGAGACTGTGGCCAAATTCTATGGCCACGCTGATTCGTTTATCCCTGTGTGCCTAGCCAAACAATCAATCAATTAAAGGCTTAGTGTGTCCAATTTTTTTATATTCTCTTATTTACTATTCAAGATTTATTAATTATCATTTTATATTTAGATGTTTCCACGCCCACAATCACATTCAGAAAATCCATCAATATATGTAAGTAATTTATTTATTTTATTATATATTATTTTATTATGATATCTGAGGTAATCCCAAACGCTCAATACTGGATTACGCAAATAGATTTAAATCACTTTGGTCAAATAAATATAAAAATAGTTTTAAAAAAATTAAACGTAAAATGTACAAGTTAGAATTTATTTTATTAACGTATAATTTTATGCTTTTATGAAAACTGTTTCTGCAATATATTTTGTAAAACTGGCTTGCTGAAATAAAAATTATAAAAATTTATTATAATTAGAATGCTATAAATTGTAATAAAATTTATTGGAATCATATTTTTATTGTGTGCGCCTGTAGTGGGTTCTTTGGTATATACCCACCCCGCAACGGAGGTGGCGCACAACCTCCACCGCCACACCGTGAACAGTGAATACACCCTTATTGAAATACTCCCTCCTGCTGGTGAAAGGCAGTAGGGTCAGGTAGGAGTGAACCAGCAGCTTTTCAGGCGGGGCTACAAACCTGTATATCCCAGCCAGGACCAGGGCGTCCTGGATCACATGATCAACCGAGTTGTATCCAGGGGGGATCTTCTTCCTGTCAAGTGCAAGCCAGGCCTCATTGATTCCCAGAAGGACCCCGTCCAGGTCCTCTACAGACGCGCCCATCCCAAAGTAGAATAGAAACCCCAGGTAAACAACCAGATGAAGCCTTTGCCCTGCAAAGGCTTCTGTGAACTCACACAGTTTATTATAGACCGCACTGATCTTCTTGTTGTTCCTGGTCTTTGCAAAGGTCAGCTCCATGGCTGCAGGGAGCTCTGTCTCATTGGCACTCCAGGCCAACCCAAAGTCTGCCAGGAGGATATTGGTCTTCTTTACAGCTGTTGCGTCTGCAACAGCCAATTTGCCCACCACGCGCCCAAAGTTCTCCAACAGGTAAGATATGGTGTGCTCTACCGGGAAGCAGAAGCAAGCAGCTGCATGAGCCTGGCCCATCTCTGGTAAATTCTTGAATGAGAGCATCACCAGAACGTCCCAAACAAGCTCAATGGAGCTTACACAGTAAACTCCACTGAGGGATACCGGGTCCAGGAAGACCAGTTGGGCATCCTTGTAGGCAGTAACTGCCCACCCGGATGCCCCCTTGGCATGCATAAGTTCTGCCAACGCCTCCTGCAACATCAGAAAGGACCCGTGAATATGGTCCTCCAGCTCCTGCGCAACAGGGGGGGCAGATACAGTTGCTTTGCCACATGAGTGGCATAATTTTCATAAAAGGTGGCCAGGACAAAGGGGACCAGGACTTGGCGGAGTTTGCTGTCTACATTTTCTAAGAAAAAAGGTAAGTTTTTTGAAAATTTATTAATTTTGTTTTTTAGGCTACCTTCTTGTGTTTCTTCCTTGCCCGCAGCCTTGTTGGCTTGGCCATTATTGGCACAATCAATTGCGCAGGCAAATTGGTATCTTCTGCCCTGGCACGCTTGGCGGGTTTGAGATGTTCATACATCTCTGGGTCATCAACCCAGACAGACGGCGCAGAAAGATTGTATGCCTTAAATTGCAGGCCCTCAATCACAGTTTTTTGAATATTTAGTAAGTGCTCAATTGTCTTCTCTGGGGTGTCTGGCATTTTTGACATTAGTGCCTTTGCAGACACCTTGTCAATTTTGTCCCCAGTGAGGATGGCAGACTTCACTTTGGCTTTGACCTTGTGGTCAATGTCCTTTATTTTGGCAATTGCCAAGTTGAGATCCTTCAGAAGCTTCTCCAATTCTCTCATTGATTTTTTACTAACCTTTCCATAAGTTCTTATAGCTTTTTCCCTAATACATTCTGTATTATTTTGATACTGTTACCTCTTTGTTTATTCCTTTTTGTTTTCCCATCTACTACATTATCTCATATTTTTACCCATTTTGTATATGTTTTAGGCTCATCTCAATATGTGTTGTTTGCTTTGTGTTGGCATTGTTTCCTTGATTACCATATTATTTTTGGCGCTTGACATAGCCCCTTGTGAAAATATTAACAACAATTTGGTGATCAGCCAAATTTGAATTAAAATTATAGTGTTAACTGTTTTTAGATAAAGTTGTTACTGATCCAAAATCAAAACCTTAATGATAAACTTTACGCCAATCAGGAGCCAAGTGATAAAGTGATTGTTGTGACATAAAGGTTTTGAATTTGGATCAGTAACAACTTTATCTAAAAACAGTTAACACTATAATTTTCTAATTCAAATTTGGCTGATCACCAAATTGTTGTTAATATTTTCATAAGGGGGTATGTTTAAGTGCTAAAAATAACCGTGTTCTGGATCTAGATACACAACATAGTAAATAAATGATTTTCTAGAAATAAGCTGAACATAAAGAATAAAACCAACTATAAACAAAGAGAACATTAACAATTGAAATTAAAAAAAAGATAATATAAATAGAAAATGTTTGGTGACAGGGGTTTATCGGGGTGGGGGAGAGTGATGCCTAGGAGGCAGAATAACACAGAAAGGAAGATGTAGAGGCAGTGCTGGCCTGGGGGGTCTGGGATTGGGTGGGTTGGGCTTGCGGGTTAGGGGTGTTAGTGGCAGGGGTGGAGGCAGGAGGATTTTGTGTGATGGCTGCCATATAATGCTTGTTGTATTCATCATTGGTCATTGGCTGGATGGGCTGGTAAGTGACAGTGGCCCAAGGTGGAAGGCGCTTATCCTTATGTGATTGGTTGCCTATGTTCACATGGAAAACCATTTGCACAAATAAGTCAGCCACCATCTGACGGCCAAAGAGAAAATTGTGGTCAAGGACCCCAAGATAGAGGTTGTTAAAATCCTGAGGGCAGCGCTCCCTTAATGTGGATCCCATGTTAAAGAAGACAACATCAGCCAGATGGACGTCTGCATGGCTGGCGGGGTAGACTGAGGCCTGGTGCCCGCGTCCCTGGATGGCCTCAAGGGCAGTGGAGCTACCCTCCATCTGGTGGCTCAAGAAAACCCGGTACTTGGAATTTGAGCCATCCCAGGAGTCAAGTAATCCACCAAGGATGTGGCTGTATGAGTAGCCATTGATGAAATCTGGGTTTGTCTGATAGTAGACAAAACCCTTGGCTGAAACATCCAGAAATGCACCAATGAACGTCCCCTTCTTGGCCTTCTTCCTTCTATTCTTGGCGGCAGCTTTTCCTTGCTTGCCAAAATCATCAATAGCTATTGATAGCTTGTAATAGGAGATGAACATGATATCATCAATTAGACTAGTCAGGCATTGGACCAGGGTTAATTTGATGGTGGTATCATATGGGGAATCAGCAGCGCCATCCCATTGGTTGCCAGCAAAATTGGTAAGAACCCATATGGAAGCCACCTTCCCATACATCCAGAGCTGCACCATGCGCTCAGAGACTCATATGTTATGGTGCGCAAGATGCTTCTGGACCTGGGTCAAGGGAAGCTTGGGATCCTGCTGGAGGAGGTCAAGCATGATTGGGTATGCCTCAGATATTTGTGACTTGGGGGCCTTCTTGGGCTTCTTGGCTGTCCCAATCAGATTCCCCCTGTTCATCAGGTTTTTGAATTCCCGCATGACAGTAGCTTGGGTAAATTGCAACTGGGCAGCAATCTGTTCCCAGGACAGACCCTGTAGATTCAGTGCCACAATTTCCTGAAGAATTTGGGCGGTGATGATTTGTTGCTTGGGGCGCTGGGCCGGGGGAGCTGAAGCCTGATTGGTTGTAGGGGGGCAGGTTGGCTGATGGCAGGAAGTTGTTCTGGATCAAGGTTGCCATCCTGATTAGTTGGTTGGTGGGCAGCTTGTGCAGGGGTGGATACGGGAGCAGGGGCAGAGCTAGACACTATGTGACTACTGAACAAGTCAAAGCCATAGGGGTTGGTAGTCAGGTACAGGTCTGTAAATTCACTGCCACCTCTGGCTTTGGACCACTCAATCTTTCCCTGTTGTACCAAGAAAGGTCCCAAAACGCCCGCCAAACCCCTCCATTTGTTGAATGATTTAGCTCACACAGTTGATGAGAGGTTTGTGCTGGCTTATCCTATGGAATCCCTGCCTTTGGTTGCTCCTTCCTGGGAAGAAAACCTGGTTAATTTGGACTACCTATTAGCCTGGTGTCATCTGTTTTTAAAAACTATCAGAGCCACCCAATCAGGTGTTGCCACATTGACGCTTGATAACCCAGTTGACCCCCAAATGTCTGGCATCCCATCCAGCCAATCAGATTTGATTTCAGAAATTGGAGTAAAACTCTCCAGTCCCCCTGAGCCCATCCAGCAAAGTTTTGTACCTAGCCAATCAGGCTCACCCCCAACTGTCATGTGACCAGTTTTTTGCAATCCATTCCTTTTAACCAAGCAAGGGGACTTTCAGTCCCCTGCTTGTCTATTTTCCACTTACATTAAAGTTTGGAGTCACCTGCACCTTAATTTTCTTAATTTTGAGTTGTCTGGAACCAGTTGTGTCCCTAAAGCTCAAAATATTAGAGTGTAGCCCCTGCCCTAAGCTTACCTTTAGCCAGCCAGTTTTGAACCCGGCTTCTCTTCTGGCTCCTTGTACAAGTGTTCTTTCACTTAGTTGTCGTCTCTTTTGCCCTTGCCTTCAAAGTTAAAGTTTGAAGCTCAAGATTTCAATTGAATTTTCCTATAATTTCTATTATTATCTTGAATTTTCCTTTAAAAATCATTGTTTCAAACCCGCTTTTGCTTGCAGTTATAATCCAAGGCTCCCAAGACAACAGCGAGGCTACCCAAACCCGTTCTGCTGTTTTCCCAAAGATTTTCCAAAGACTGCCCTAGTCTTGCCATTTTCTCTCCTTTTTCTCCAGAAACTATACCATCCTACCCCAAATTTTGTGCTGGTTCTTTCTATGATACTGCCGGCTCTTAAATTTGTCGTCTTTTCCTTGGCTCCGTTTCTCTTGCTTCTGTGGTCCACCTCCCCTGACCTTTGGGGAAAAATCTCCTCATCGGCCCGTCTGGTAGGTAGCAACCCTGCCAGTCTCTGGGACCTCCCCAGCAGTCTTCTCTTTTCCGGAGAGGCTGTGGTTAAGAGCCTGACGTGTGACAATCTGGACCTGGACGTTGTGAAGCTTGCTTTGCCTAGTTCTGAAGAGGTAGTGCCCCCCACACCTCCTCTCCCCTCCATGGTTCAGAAGAATGTGGTGCCCCCGGGTCCTCCAAGGTGTCCTCCCCCACTCCTACTTGCACTCCCTGGTTGCTCATCGGCCTGATTCTAATGGGTTTGAACACCTACTTCCCCCAGTTGTCCCTGGTGTCCTCCCTGTGGTCCCCTCTCCAAGTAGCCATCCCAGTTGTGCACTGGATGGCATCCTGGTGGTTTGTTGTACCAGGATGGGAGTCAAACTTAGTTGGTTTAGCCCCTCTCTCTCACAAGGTCAGCTTCCTTATTACCTGCCTCAAAGGCTTGAGTGTAAACAGGTGCCTCCATGTTCTGAGCCTTGCCTCCATTGAAGCTGTCTTGGCTACTTCTGGCTTGGCTGCTGACATTGTCAAATATATTGCTGTTAAAAACCATTGTAAAAAACCTAGGATAAAAGCACTAAAAGTAGAAATTTTAAAATTTAATGATTTATTTTTATTGTAATCTTAAGTCCATATTTGGAAGCTTCTCAAAACCTTCTCATACAAATATGGAACCATGAAAATGGATAAAATGCCTCTGTTCCTAAATTGGATAGCTGTTGATTGGCTGTTAAACTTTTATTTTTCTATTTTAGGCTGCTCATACTACACATCTTATGTGAATTCATTTTGTTTTGTGCTTGTGTAATCTTGCTTCTAGATTGCTCAAGTTTTGTTTCACTTTAGTTCTTCTGTTGGTGCCTCATATGAATCCTGATTGGATTATAATTACTCCAGAACAGCATCCATCCATTTCACTTGTTGCGTCAGTTCATTTTGTTTGTGGTTTGAACTACACCGCTTGATGTTTGATATAATTTTGTATAATGGGCTAGTGAATTTTTTTTGACAGTCCATTTATTAACTGAAATTTTATAAATTAATTGAATCCTGAATCTTGCGCGACTTGGATTTTGTTTAAATCTGAAATCATTTTGTTTAAATCTGAGGTATTTTTGGTTGTTGCCATAGCTTTTAAAACTAATGTATTGTGGTGCCTCTTTAAATAGATAATATAAGAATTTATAGGATCCAAAATGGTTTCCATTATCAGTCCATACTTTGATATTATTTATTTTTTTAAACTTATCTGATTTAAGAAGACTTATTAGACATTCATCTGAAAACAAAGAATCATGAGACAATATTTGAGATAAAAAAATCATGGTATTCATATTTAACTTTATTGTTTTCTTTAAATACCAATGCAAACCCCAATAAAGAAATAGGTCTTTTGGAATAAAAACAGCTCTTGGTTTCAACTGGACCACCACCAACTTTTAAATTCTCCTTAAAATCTATAACTATAATACATGATTCATTATCTAATTCATTGATATCTTTCTTATATTCCCTATTTTGATATGCATAAAAGTCTTGGTGCTGATTGATAGCTTTTAAGTCACTGTTTATAGATTCTGGCAATAATAAGTTTTTACTTTCACATTCTTCTTTTCTTTTTTCTAAGAATGGTTTTAAGTTACAAATATTACACATGTCAGTTTGTTTTTTACTCTTTACTATATTTTTTGGTATTAATTTATAATAAGTTGAAAGTGATATTGAAATTTCATTTTTTATTTTCATATTTTCATATATTTCTTTTTTTAATAGGGAATATTTTATTTCAGTTGAATATTCATTCATTTATTTTTCAATGTCCTTATAAATTTTTTCTGGTGCTTTTTTAGAAACTGGCTTGTTTCAAAAGAATTTTCCAGTAGGTTTTTAATTATTTTTTGATTATTTCTCTTTTTAATGAATAGTTATTATTTTTTTGGCTTTTTTATTTAAGATTACATTCTTATTTTTATTTATTTTTCTTGAGTATTCAAACTCACTTTTGGTTATATTAAATCCCATATCAGTAAGCTCTTTTAAAGAGTAACTGGAAGTAATCAGAGATCTCAAGGCTGGGAGATGCTTTTGGGGAGCAGATTTCAGAAGATCCTTTAAGCCATCAATTATCCCATTTAGTTTCTGATTTTGAATCAAAGGAATTAACTCTGTTTTTCCAAACTCAGTTTGAGTGAGGAAGTAATTGATGAAGGAATTAAGATTGCCTCCAGAAACAAAGAGGAATGATTTCTTTAGCATAGCAATTCTTTCTCTTTTTTTTTGATGCTCCCAATGAGGAAAATGGCTGCATGGCAGAGGTGAAGTTAACAGATTCTATAATATTGGATTTATGATTGATGATAAAGAGATGCTTTGTAGAGATGCCTTGCAAAAGAGTATTGGTTGCAGGAATGATATCTTTTTGTAAAGATAGTTTGAAGTAAACCTTAAGTAGTGCTTTATCTCTTATATACCAAGCCTTATGACACCATTCTGAAATAAATGATGTGATAGCTTTTATTAAAATTTCAACTTAAATTTATATTCCTAATATAAATGAAATACCCTGTTTTCATGCACAAGTGATATATGTGGTTCAGCTAAGCATCAAAATACATCATATCCTCTTTGTAATCTATGCAAATCAATTAAAATGATGTATTAACTTAATTATAACTCTTTCAAATATTTTTAAATGATAAAATATTAAAGAATTATATTTAAAAAATGCTTAATTTGAGGTTTGCAGCTCACTTGAACCCCAAAATTCATCTAAACAGCAAATAAATTAACGTCCTAACTCCAAACTACCATAAAATCCTAAATAGTTGAGATTTTTAAACAAAATTAAATGAAAAAATAAATATCTTGATCTTATCTTTAGCTTCATTAAATAGAAAGTATACATTAATTAATGAAAAATCAACTTTTTTCTTAGCTTAAAGCAATCTATTTTATTTTATTATCAAAATAATATAATAAAATATGGCATATGTTCTTTTAAATTGCTTTCTCTTCAATATTCAATATAGTATAAATATCAGTATTTTAACATCAATAGAAAGATAAGATTCTTAGCTTTATTTTGATAGTTTACAGTGTGTAAAAATATTAAATTTTTGTTGAGTTATTACTGTTTTAAATATAAACATTTGTAAAATGATTTTTTCAAAATTGAACTGTGTTATGCTGCGACTTGGGCAGCATGTGTATTAGAAAACAGCCTAATCCCTAAAATAATGACCCATATGTTAAGTATAACAATGTACCTGATATCAAGGTTATTTGTACCACTTTTATGATGCTCTTGATCAACTCCAGGCTCACTATCACCAGGAAAATTTTCTATCACAAAAATCAAAAATAGGGATCAAGATAGTCTTTATTAACACAAAAGAAAGATCCCCTATAACCTTATGATTTTCTACTGTTTTTTTAGTCTTTTTGACCAGCTTCTTCTTTATATGGAACTTCTGAACGTCTCAGAAAACATCTGGTTATTCAAACTAACTAGACATGTAATCATTGAGATACATATTAAGCGTTCAACAAAGATTCAGCTTGCAATCAAAAAGATCCTTCCTTTTATTGGCCAACCACCTATTTATAGTACCTTGTTCCCAAAAGTTTCCTCTTCAGAATGGCTTTCTCAAAAGCTTAAACTATTCTGTAATAATTTCCTTCCATATAAATTAAGATTTCAAACTTACCCTCTAAAAAATCTTAAACATTGCCTCAATGTTTTCTGAACCATTCTTTAAACTTTGAACTTCTAACCAATGATATTCATTAGAAAAAGCCTCAAACTTATCTAATGATTGCAATGCTCATTATTTTCAAATACTTCAACATTTTCATAGTTCCACTTTAATCCATATAAAAAGTGAATTTTTCACTGCTAAAACTGCTTGAAGCTTTAACGCTTTGCGTTTTAAAGTGTTAACTGTTTCCCTGTTTTAGAACAATGTTTCATGAATCAAACCCAGCCAATTTATGTAGTAAATTAAATTTGAATAGCTTTTTTGGGATTTCATTCAACTGTTTTTTCAGATTTTTCTCTTGTAGCAAAATCAAAGAAAAATGTCTCACCAAACGTTTTGCATCCTGCTCTCATAGCAAAATACTTTAGAGGGCTGTTTCAGCTCATATTCAATATTTCCCAGAGGCTCCATAAACTATGTAATAATAGCCTAAAAAATAGCCTATATATTGAGTAAATATTTCATATGCAGCAATAGCCAAGCACATTACTTATCTATTAAAAGCATCTAGGCTTTAGTAATGCTCTCCCAACTATGTCTTCCAGAGGTCAGAAGATTTTGTGCTAATTTCTCTACATTCACACAAAGTGATTGGTCTGGTAATTTAGTGAAGAGTAGCCAAGTTTACTTCCTATAACACCCCAAATCATTAAGTTCAGCAGCTGATTCCCTAAACATCCACCCAGTGACAGTTTTAGGCAACATGTGTCTGTATGATAGCATTAAGATTACCTCTTAAAACTACCCAAAAAGACATGAACAGAGAAACTTCAACCATTGTGGTTATGAAACGCAAGTGTGTTGTTACACTAGTTAGTCTCAGGATTTCAATATCACATGGCATATTTATCCTGGGGCACATATTTACACTTACTTAGTACTAATAAGTATCTCTCTTACTAGTACTATAGGTATTAAAAACCAAATATTTCATTCTTAGTTGGGTAAATACCAGTAACTGTAGCTAGACAACAAACATAATAACTTTAATGTATGCTGATTAGACATCTAATCTTTATTCAGCCAATATAAGCCCTTGATTAAAAAACATCTTCAATGTTCTTGTCACATACCTACCAATCAAAACATGCACACGGTCTTGGAACTTGAGGCACAGGTCATTGAATGTCTGTGAGATTTTCTTTCAAACAATGTCCCTATATATAGAGAATTACATTTCCCAGAGGAATGTTTGTATATTTGGGTGGGTTAATTTGGGCTTGGTATCCTTGCTATACTATGGCCTTGATAGGATTTTCACTTTTTGCCATCTGGTGGCTTAGAAAACACTTATAAGTAGAGTTTGAACCATCTCATGCATCAAATAATTCACTGAGGATCTGACTCTAATTATATAAGTTGGTGAAATATGCATTTGTTTGATAGCAAACAAGCCCTTTGCTGAGACATCCAGAAAGGCATAAAAAACTCCTTTTCTTTTTGAATTATTTCTTTCATTGGCTCTAATATTCATCCAAGATGTGTCAAATCATTAAAAGCAACCAATAACTTGTAATAGAAAACAAATACAGGATTTTTCAACCCTGTTAAGATAAACGTATATTAGTCAGCTTAGAATGCATGAACTCAGTCTAAAAATGAAATCAAAGTGAATTCAAATATATTTTAATTTAATATGAATTCCTTAATTTTTTATTTTGTTTTTAGACTAAGTTTAGGCGTTCTAAACTGACTAATATACATTTATCTCAACAGGTTTGAAAACTACTGTATGACATATCTGCAATACTTATCAGGCACTGGATGATGTTGGCCACAACTGCAGGATTGTACAGTGAAATCTCACTACCATCCCATTGATTGCCCTTATATTGGAACACAGCAGATACAGAAGCCACTGCCTCATGAATCCAGAGCTGCATCACACAAAAAAATACCCAGATGCCATGGGGGACAAGCAGGTTTTCGACCTGGGTCAATGAAAGCTTAGGATCTCACTGCAGGAGATTGAGCATAATGGGGTATGATTCAGTGATCTGAAAATTAGGTGCCACCTTTGAATCCTTGGCCCAAATAGCATTCCCTTATTCATGAACTTGTAAGTTCCCAGATCACTGCGGCACAGGCAAACTTTGTCAAGTGCAAAAATTTGTCCCAGGTCAATTAACGTTTGAGTATCCCAATCTACTTTAGAATTTGGTCCATATAGTCTGGAAATTTGGCTTGGGAGCTATATGAGCCACAGGCTGATTAGTTTTAGCTAAAGTCAATCAACTTTCAGATGTGGATGGTTCTAGAAATAATCTACCAACTCAAATGAATGCTTAGTTGCTGACCTAAAAGAGATCAAGTAAAGGAGCAGGGCTGAATTTAGCTATCTGATTAGGCTTGAAACAAGTGAGCCCAGTTGAAACAGAAGATATTTACATATCATCTTTCAAACTCCCTATACATAAAGTCTGTGTGTAAATGAGGACATTGCTGTAGCTTTTCTCCTGTTCATTGGCTTTGGTCTGCTCGGCCTTTTCTCCTCAATCAAATAAAGATGCTTCATTATTGAAACCATTTTAAAATAAAACAGTCAAAGATCCCCCAAAAAATAAGGTTTAACTTTACTGGAAAGAATTTTATTGAAACTGTGAGTCCCAATATGAACAGCTCCCAAAACTATTATACTCAAGTTAAGGATCCTGAAAAACTGGAAAAGTTTATTTTATCAAAATTAGATAGGCTTTGATTGCTTGTTGAGGTGATTGCATTCTATTTTAAGATGAAAATCTGATGTTTCCTGTGTGAGATAATTTTTTCTGCTTGAAAAATCACATTTGAAGGCTATCCTTATTTCAATTAGATTTCTTATGCCTAGCAGTGACTTCACAGCATCACAATTGAACTATCTCACATACTGGCATAACCCTAATTTATTTACTGATGTGCTGAGCTGTTTCATTTGCTGTATTGGGATTGTTTTTAATGTTAGGTCATTTTTTGTGCGTCATTTGATTTTCATCTGGAATTTTACTGGGGGACTAATTACACTCTTATAGTTTACAGTCTAAAAACCAGCCTCTTGCCCCTTTTTAAGCCAAATTAATATTTTTATCATCACAGCTATGAGAACTAATATATCCAAAGATAAGTTGGCATCACTAATAATCTATTATTATGTAAAATCTTTCTATCCATAGATATTCTTTATTATCATGAAAATCAAATCTAACTATACATACCTTTTCAAAAAAATAGCTCTTGGTTCTCCTCAAGCAAATGCATCACTACTGTTGCTGACCCTGAAAAACAAGGGGGTGAAAAATAAAGCCCTGCCTAAAAGCCTTTAGGCTAAACTTAATATCAACTCAACATTACTTTCACAGGTACTAAGCCATTTTTACTATAAAAATGATGAAATGCCCTATTTTTGAAAAATAAGATGACATAATACAAAGTTGAGCTATTCCTAATACCACACTTGATAAATATCAGGCACACATCTTAGATCTACTCAAGAACTTACTAAAAACTACAATCCCTACTACTCCAGGGGTGATGTTGTGGCATCTGGGATTCTTACCTATTGTAAAACCATCTAATCCAAGAATCAATTATGAGATCAAGAATAGTTGTACCATAACAAGATCCAAAGCCTTTATCAACTCTCCCAGCTTCTAAAGGAAACCCTCCAAAGCCTTCCTGTTTCTATAAAGACCATTATGCTGTGATACCCCTTATTTTTTAAACACACTTCCTAGAGGAATTCCATAAAAAGTACAAGGCAATAACTTGGTTAGCAGATAAAAGCCATGTATCCTGACATCTTGTAAAAGGGCTCTTTTTAGCTTACAATGTTCATAAAAATCCATCACTTTTTTATATTTATTGCTTTTAATGTCACCATTATATATATTTTTTAATATTATATAGTTTATATTGGTTGTTTCTAGCAATTGCATCATTGTGATAGATAGATTAGACTTTTGGTCTAGTTTAACTTTAGCCATAACCTTGAATCAATCCAAGTACCCTATAAATTTTATTATGCTACTTGCTGTAAAAGATTTCCTTCCATGATGCTCAACCTTGTTCCTTTTGGAAGCAACTTGGTTGGTTGCACCTTCCTGTTGATAATCTTCACACCCAGGGAGTTTTTGTGGGGGGTTAAGGGTGTATTTCATTGGAAGGGATTTTTTAAAGATTTTAAGGGGAGCTGGGCAAGAAATTTCCCGGATTGAAGTTTTTTGCTGCGAGCCATGCAGATTTCTGGCTAGCTTTAGACTTTTTAGAGGTTAAAGTTTTAGAGCGGGTTCAAAATATTTTTTGTCAAGCTTGGCTTAGGAAATGCAATATTTTTTAAAGTCAGGTTTAAATCAAATTTGATGTGGGATATGTAAAGCTTTGCTAAGTGCCTTACTCGGAAGTTTGGATTCAAGATCAACCCTAATCGTCCTGAATCTAGCTAGCGGTCGGATACATCGAACAAGTTGTTTAAACAAGCTACTTAAAATTCGTGACGTCTAAGCAGAGCACCTTTGAAGTTGACAGCTTTGCTGTTTAATATTTTTATAGAGGTACGATGCTATTTTTTTCTGCGGCCGTTATTTGTGGGGAAATAGCTATTTAATGGGCTACCTATTTAGATCTTGCACTAAGTTACCAAGCTTTTTTAATTATCGAAGTAAATAATTAAAAAAGGGTTGTAAAATAAACTTGTATGGAGCCATTTCAAGTTGCTTTAAATATTGAAGAATCAAGTTCCTCGGTTTATCTAATTTATCTCTATGTTCAAATTCTAAAAAATAATTGATTTTTAAGAGCTTTCTCATAAGCTGAATTAGGTCTAGAGCCAAATAATCATGCCTTCCCTGGAATATTTCATAGATAAAAAAGTAAACAAGAGTACATGTTTTTATTCGGCTTTATTGAGCACTTTATTAAATTAAACGCACCGTTTTATATAAATAAACTTCTTATAAATGTATGGGTTGCATTATCCCACATTTTTATTTATTTTCTTATGCCAAAAATATTGTAGAGGGATGTTTATGAGAGGCACTTTCCTTCTATCTTCGAGGAGAAATCTTCTCTCTGGCTGTACCAAGTCTGGCTCTTCTATAAGATTAGGGGGTCCGCGGATTTCGCATGGAAGCCCTAAGCTTTGCCGAAAATTAACGACCAACCCTCCCGATGATGTTTTGCCCTTTGGACCTAGTGGGCAAGATTTCGGGCCAGAAGACTTTTCCATAGTAGAAAGTTGGGCAGCAAGAGGTACCTGGATATAGATATTGATCTAAATGATTCAGACTTTTATCGGAAGCGCACTCACATGTGTGGGAAGATAGGATTGAATGATGTTGGGAAGCAAGTTACACTTTGTGGATGGGTTAACACTGTGAGGTAGTTCAACTTGGGTGATAGCTGACATCCCTAGAAAGTTATCTGGTACATTGCAGTTCATCCCACTCCGCGATAGTTCTGGAGAAATCCAATGCATTTTATCACAAGGAGCCTCATGCGATGTCAAGGCCACCGCGGCTCGTCTTATCCAGGAAGCAGTCGTTTGTATTCAAGGCCAGGTACAGGCTCGCCCCAATAGCGATCAGATTGAAGTTGCAGTCACCAATATGCAACTAGTTTCATTGCCATCTTCCCAAAGCTTTTCGCCAGCAAATACACGCGAGCTGCCCAACGAAGAAGCGCGACTCAAAATGCGCTATCTCGATCTTCGCCGCCCAGTTTTGCAACGCAATCTACAAGTGAGGGCTGAGTGTGCCCGCCGTATACGCGAGCTATTAGAAGGATATGCCTTTATGGAAGTGGAAACGCCCCTGCTATTCAAGCCGACACCAGAAGGAGCCCGTGAATTTCTAGTGGCAGCACGAAAGCCAGGCCATTTTTACGCTCTACCCCAAAGCCCCCAGCAGTACAAGCAGCTTCTGATGGCTTCGGGCGTAGATCGCTACTTCCAAATTGCCCGTTGCTTTCGAGATGAAGACTTGCGTGCCGACCGCCAACCTGAATTCACTCAGGTTGACCTTGAAATGGCTTATGCTGCCCCTAGTGACGTCATGGCGGTTGCCGAAGCTTTAGTTAAAGATCTTTGGGCTCGGTTCCGGACACCACTACATGATACTCCTTTCCAGACCATCACCTATCAACAAGCCATGACCCGCTTTGGGTCTGATAAGCCTGATATCCGCCACGGCGCTGAAATTACTGACATTACCTCATATTTTATCAAAGCATTCCCCCGCATGGAGAAGAAGCTTTCCGAGTTCCGCTTACATGCACTCTGCTTAAAGCCACATAGCGCAGCTCCATCGCTAACAGGTATCAAATGCTCTGCCAAGGCATATCAGTTGCCCAGGACAAGGCTAGGGGCTTCTCGTTTTACAGCTGAAATCAAAATCCCGCCCCCAACTCAACTGGGCCCTTTGAGTGCTCAAGAACAAAGCGCATGGGATGCAGCAACCCAAAAGGCCTTGAACAGCCTCTCTGCCTGCAACGACGATATCATTGTCTGGGAGTACGGCTCAGGCCCTTTCCAAGGAGGCTGGACTGGGCTTGGAAAAATTCGCCTGCAATGGAACAACACTATCCATCCAAACACCACCATAGATGCCTTCATTTGGGTCACTGAATTCCCACTACTGGCCAAGATCGCTACTTCCCAAGAAGAGCATCATGCAGACTATACCGCATATGCCCCCGTCCACCACCCTTTCACCTCTCCCAATCCTGAAGATTTTTCTTTACTCTTTACTAACCCGGACAAGGTTAGAACTTTGCTCTTTGCTCGCTAATTGCTTTGCAGGTGCGTGCCGAGCATTACGATCTTGTATTGAATGGCGTGGAGATTGGAGGGGGAAGCATACGTATTCATGACCCCAATCTCCAGGAATATATTTTCAGCAGAGTCATGCAGATGACCCCCGAGGGGATCTCTCGCTTCCGCCATCTTTTGGATGCTCTCGGGTCTGGCTGTCCACCCCATGGTGGTATCGCTCTAGGTAACCATATCTCGATCCTTTCTAAACCCTCTAGGCTTCGATCGCCTGGTTGCAATTCTTTGCCGCGCCTCTAGCCTCAGGGAGGTGATTGCATTTCCAAAATCTTCATCAGGCGCAGACCTCACTGTCGGGTCACCTGCGCCTTTGTAGTTTTGTTTCCAGGAATAAAATGGCGGGTATCCCAGGACTAATATGAAATAACCACTTCCCATAACACTTGTCAATCTAGGCTCAGCACTTCAAATCAAAGAATCAAACATTGAATATGCCAAAGATATTTTATTGAAGCTTCTTCAGTCGGGGTAACCCGTATATATAGGGGTTCTCCGGTAAATTGTACCCCTCAAGAAAGAAAACAGGGGTTCAAGTGGGGGTTTACGGGTGGGGGATGACACCTAAAAATGATGGCTTCATCAAGGGGAACTTTGAATGATAGCTATATCATTTCAACCCTAGCTCTGAAAATTACTAAAACCATCCTGACAAAAAACTCCAAGAGAGTGTTGCAACATCTACAATTACTCCCTCTTGGGAAAGTAATTCCCCAAGAGATCTCCCAATTGATGAATAATTGGTGGCACTCTTATCAAGTGCCTATTGTGTACAAGGATCAAACATTTCAAATCCTAAGTGGAACATTACCCAGGCACGCCCATGACTACCATGATGTACTTGTATAGTATGTGGCTTTTCATAATATTATATAATCTTCTTCTCCATATCAAATAAAGTATCAATCTCTTCTTGATTTTCCCCTTTATCCCATTATTATACTTCCCAGAAGCATATACACAACAGTGGTAGCACAGGTAAGGTATCCCCACCTATGCAACTTGAAGGAAAAATTCCTCCCATGAAAAGAATCCAGCAGATGACACTCCCCACCGGCTGAAGACAATATGAAGAAGGTCAGGACATCCCCACAGGATTCACTGTCTTCAACAATAGCCTTGTATCAACCAAACAGTACAACTTTCTCAGTACTCAAGGAGTCCTGAACCTGCCTCCAGTTCCTGAAGCAACCAAAATACCCAACTTTGTATTACAACGCCTACGCTCAGCAGAAATTGGAATGTTCTCAGGATTACGCCAAGAAAACCCCAACCTCTAGATTCAAAGCACCCAAAACAAGTTTACGTAAGCAGGCTACCCCCTGCAAACTCTGGGTCAGTGAAATTGCTTTATGCATTACTGGGGTCGTCTCATGCTTTGTGAGAAAATGGTTTGAACAACACCCTGATCACAATAAATACTGAGACATGTTCAAGAGCTCCTTCCTGAAAAAATTTGCTATAGAGGACTCTGTCATTTTGAAGGTTCTGAGTTCTGTCATGATCACAATGTCAGAGACTATTGAGGAGTACATTGCAGCCTATGAAGATATACATGATCAAGCTCCCGACACCATCAACTTTGATGAGGCTAAACACAACTAGACTTTTACAAGGGCCTCCCCATGCACATCAGACGCCAGTTTGACATGACCTGCTGCAAAAACCTCCAGGATGTATTCTTGGAAGAAAAGTGAGCTGCTCAGAAATTTGACAATCTGCATGCAACCAACAAGCAAAAAGAGAGCCCCTCAGCAAAGAAGAATACTTAACCCAATAAGCAAGCCAACCAAGCTAATAACCCTCACTCTTAAGGCAGAAATTGTACAACTCAGGTTAGCCAGATGAGTACTGAAAACACAACCAAAGAGAGAAAGCTCAGGGGAGTGCTTAGGCAAGCTGCCCTCCCCCACTTTGTAAGAATTGTACAGGTACCAAGACGTGGACTCAATTATCATGATACAAGAAACCTCCAGCAATCCTCTACTGTTTGCTGCCCAAACTAGAAATCAACTCCTCACTCATTATTTATGCTTTTGTAGGTATCAGGGCACAGCACTATTTGACACTAGAGCAGACCAATTCAATTGTTGACAAAAAAATTTGCCAACCTGATGAAACTACCCACAATTCAAAGTAATGTCAAGAAAGTTATCATGGCAGATAACAGGAGCACACCTGTCACCAGAAAAGCAAAACCCTTCCATGCCCAAATAAGAAATATACAGACTACCCTTAGTAGTCCAATCATATCAATTCCCAATTACAATGTTGTACTTGGTCTGGACTAGATGAGAAAAACCAAACCTCATATCAACTGGAATAGCGCTACTCTCACCATACAACAAGGAGAGGTGCATCACCATGTGTATCCAACCCACCTTGACACACTTACAAGAGGCCATGTATTTGTGAAAATTACAGAAGCTGAAGACAAACAGGACCCTAGCAAGATCAACTAGAACACCTGCATGTATGAGGTTATCCACTTCAAAATGTAGAGACCTCACACAAACAAAACCCAAATTTGACAACAGCTAATCCAAGAGTTCTCTTCTGTTTCTCAAGAAAAGTTACCAGGATTACTGCCCAACTGAGGCATCTAGAATGAAGTCAAACTCAAAGGAAGTGTGCCAAAAGCAAGCCCTATCTACCGCTTAACATCACGAGTGGGCAGTGCTAAAGGCCTACCTAGACAAAGCCCTTGAAAAAGGGCTCATACAACTCTCAAAATTTTCTTTTGGTGTGGCTGTCTTTTTTGTAGCAAAGAAAAATGAAGGGCTCTTTCTGGTCACAGACTACATGGTGCTCAACAAGATCACAATTAAGAACAGGTATTCTCTGCCTCTTATTTGTGAGAGAGGAGGGCTAAACTAACTAAGTTTGGCTCCCATCCCAGTGAAACAAACCATCAGTATGCCACCCAGTAGAGGGCTGGGATAGCCGCTCTAATGAGGGACCAGAGAGAGGACACTGGGGACAGTTGAGGGAAGTAGAGGTTCAATCCCATCAACACTAGACCAGTGATCAACCAAGGGGCACAAGAGAGAGCAAGAGGGGACACCTTGAAAACCTCAAGGGGGACCAAATTGCTCTTTTCCAGGCTGGGAAGGGAAGACATTGAGTCTCTCTCCCTCAGAAAAGGGCAAGATATAATCAACAACATCCAAATCTAGGTCATCACACGTCAAACTTTTTACCACAGCCTCTCCAGAGAGGAGGAGACCACTAGGAAAATTCAGAAGACTGGAAGGATCTCCATCCACAAGCTGGGCAGAGGAGATTTTTGCCCACAAGTCTGGCGAGGTGGACCACAGGAGCAACAAGAAGGGCGTCAAAGAAAACACTACAAATTTTATGGCTGGGAGTATCATGGCTGTGATTCTCACAAAATTTGGAGAATAAAGGTGGTGTTTCTGAAGCTGCAAGCAATAAATTCTATACTAGCAAAGATAGTCACAAGTAAGAGCCAGGAAGGAGCAACAGAGCGTGTTTGGGATAGCTTGGACATGAACTTGGGAGTCTTGTGCAGTTCAGGAAACAGAAGCAGGTTCAAAAGCGGGAAATTCAAAAGAAATTCAGGAATAAAGTAAGGTTTATATTGAAATTTGATTGAAATTTTAGGTTTGAGAATGGTTTTTGAAAGCGAAAGTAAAGTACAATGGCTACTATATGCCAGAGCTTCTCCAGAAGGCCTCAGAAAAGATGCCGGGTTTGAACCAGGGGGATATAAGGTAAGTTTCAAGGAAATAACTAACACTTTAATCTTTAGATAATATGGACTCAAAACAGGGTTTCAGTCCAATCAAATAATAAAACAAGTGCAACAACCAAACTTTAATAAAATAGACAATAGACAAGTAGGACTGAAAGTCCCCTTGCTGTGTAAAAGAGAGTGTGCTGCAAGAGAAGGGGCCACATGACTACAGGGCTTGGATCTGATTGGGTGGGGGAGAAATTTTGCAGGTCAGAGCCAGAAAGACTGGGAGGTTTCATCTTAATTTCCGCGGTACTGCCTGATTGGCTGGAGGGGCTTTCAGGGACTTGGAATTCACTTGAGCTTTTGGGTGTTAGTGTGGCAACACACAATTGGTTAGATCTGATAGTTTTTAAAAGTGGGCAACACCAGGCCAGCAAGTAGTCCAAATCAATTAACGTTTTTTCCCAGGAGAGAACAACCAGAGCTGGGGAGTCTGCAGGGTAGGCCAGAACAAATCTCTCGTTGACAGTATGAGCTAAATCTTCTAGAGAGTTAAGTGGCTTGGCTGTAATTTTTGGGCCTTTTTTGGTGCGGCAGGGAAAAACGGTTTGATCCAAGGCCAAATGTGGTAGTGAATTTGTATTATTGATGCCCTTTTCAATGGCCTAGGGGGTCCCAATTCTTCACAAAAAGTTACTTGCCAGCAGAATATCACCAAATGCGCATTAAACCAGAAGATATCTTCAAAACAGCTGATGAGGAGCAACTTTTGGGAAAGCTTTGATATAGATTTAAGAAGAAGAGAAGTATATTTTATTGGATAATACTTTAGACTTATATAGTTTGCACTGTGACGGGAATTTAAGTTAGATCAAAGATAAGAAAGTTCATTTTTGAAATGGATTTGAGTTGCTGGGTACCTGGACAAGTCATAGGATATTGGTTTTTTGCCATTTATGGCATGTTGGACTGTATATTGGATTGGCACCAAACCAAGCAATGACTGGATGTTAAGTGTGTTAGCAACAACCAGAATACTAATACATTCAGCTCCTTGACACACCCCTCTCTTAAGAGGTTACTCTGGTACATCAGGAGAGGGCTTAGTCTTGACAGCTGCCACCTGATGTTTCTGGAGTTGTTTGCTAGTGGAATCTAGCCGAGTTGATTGTTTTCCTTTGCTGAGGCAAATGCAGTATCTGTGATACTTTTTGATGATAGGATCTTTGGCGTCTTGGAACTTGACCAGGTAGGTGTTTCTGTCCAGTCTGTATTTGACAACTCTTCCTGGTTCCCTGTGTACTGAATCCAGCTTCTTCCTGTTCTCTGCTAGGACCCAGACAGGGAAGTTGATTGGAAGTGGTTCCTCTGTAGAGGTTACCTTTTGTTCTTTGAGCCTTTTGGTTTCTGCTATCTTAGTTTTGAGGTGTATGCATTGTACAGTAGTTTTAAAAGCTATGATGACAAATGAAAACAATTCAGATTTAAACGAAATGAACTCAGATTTAAACGAAATTAATTTTAAACGGATTTATATTGATTTACAATAGATTTGGGTTCATTTCTATTTCGCTTAAATCTGAATTCATTTCATTTGTCGTCATAGATTTTAAAACAACTGTAGTCTATATTTTCATTTCTACATAATTTAGTCCACACTACTGGATTCAACTTCATGCTTTCAAAGTGCTTATAGGGTATTGCATGCTAGGTGGCAAATCAAGCTGCTGGCTTGGCTATTAACCTTAAATTTAAGATAATGTGGAAACCCAATTCAACTTACTTTCTTATAGCACGAGTGCACTCAAGCTGACAATATAGGCAAGCAGACTCACTCTTATATAATGTATTATTTATTAAGCAGTAACCCAATTCCGAAAAGTGGCACGAAACTTGAGGCCATCAATAGGGCTTTATGATATTCACCACATCAAATATAAATGGTTAATAAGCCTTACTTTTTTAAATCAATTCGGATGAACTATATAGCTCTGGTCATCAGGCTCTCAGTGATAGCTGCTACGAATGTGCTGGCCAGAGCTTGCCCTACTAAGCGTAAAGCTAAATTAAAACTGCCACAGAACCGTAAGCTTTTTTTCTGCGTTCAGGACTGGCTGTTCTTGAACCCATGTTCTTAAGCCTTTCGGCTTCTTAAGTAGCCGCGGTGTGACACCGAATCTGATTGGGCGACGCATATCCAATATTGAGCGATTGCATTGACGTGCTACTTAAGTCACGATTCCCTCAAATAAGATCTATCCTATTATTGTTAAATATCATATATCTGTAATTCGGCATTACAGCGGTCTTAATTCATCTCAAACCGAACACGTGGAATGTCTTGAACTAAATTTAGTTCTGACCAAGTTAGGTTGACAAGTTAAGTTGAAGAAAAATAGCCGCTGATTTGATTTGCTGAAGGGATTGGTGGATGTAGCAGAGGAATAACGGGTTGATGGAAAAATAGTTAGATTTGAGGCACCTGCTCGGCAGGCTAAATCCACAAAGGTTGAATAATAGGGTGGTGTAGAAAACTTCAAGCTCAGATGTCTAGAAAGACTAGAGGTAGCTATCTTCACATATAAATTTGCCTTATGCCTTTGATGAGAAGGTTTGAAAATCAACTTAGCCCTAGCCACCTGGAGAACCAGTCCAGGGAAGGATGGCAGTTTCACCAGAGCAAAGTACCAAAATACTGAACTTAAGTTGTCTTTTGGTTCAGCTTGGAGCTGCATTGACTATTGGGATCTTATCTTTAGCTTTGTTTGCTGGCCTTCGTATTAAATGGCCTGCTCTCCACTACCCTAAGTCTCGGTTTCATAGGTTGCTTTTTTCTAACTCAGCACTAATTTTTATTTCAGCTACTCACCCCCTTTGTTGACAAACTCTTTATTTGGGTGGATAATAGATTTAGTTGGGATTAATGAAGAACAAATTTTGGATCTTATAGGCCTTGATGCTGTAATGGTAATTTTTATAAACCCCCAGTTTCTAAAACTTGATTAGATCTTAAGGTTCTTTAAACTTTCAAGGACATTGTTTTTTATATGTTCGGTGTATGGTGTTTTTGTTCTATTGTCTTTAACACTATCAAACACTTCATCCAATATCCTCGACAGTTACCCCAGTAAAGATAACTTCACTGTTTCGGGTTTGAGACACGATGACCTGCGTTTAATTGGTCATTGCATCGGAGTCTATGTATTCACCTTGACTTCATTTTACCTTTTTGATCGAGAATACCAAATATTCTGCCATCTTCGGTGGTCTTATCTCAAGTCCAACCAGTCCAATATAACTGCTCGCTCAGTATTGGTCCAAGGCGTGCCTGAAAAGTTTCGCCAGGAAGATTCCTTTAGCAGTTTTTTAAACGTTCTCAATGTTGGTAAAGCTGAGAAGGTGGTATTCTATCAACACGCCCCCGAATTATCTAAGCTTCTGGCTAAAAGGATGAAGGTGCTTCTCAAAACCGAACACCTTATAACGAAATGGCTTCGTAATCCTTGGGTCAGCGACTCTTTTACCACTGAAGATGTACGCCTTTCTCTTGAACAAAACACTATGCTTCAAATTGATAACAAGAAGAGGCCCACTCTCCAAACTGAGCTTTTTGGTCGAAAGGTCGATGCCATAAACTATTATTATCAGATACTCAAAAAACTCGATGCCAGCATCCAAAAAGCTAGAAATGATAAACCCTACCCCGCTTCGAGCTTGGGATTCATCACTTTTAAATCAATCCATTCCGCACACTATGCCTCGCAAGTACTCACCAACTCTTCTCTTTCCAAATTCCGAATCACCCTTGCACCCGAGCCCCGTGATATAATCTGGAGCAACTTTGTTATAAACAGCTCAGAGGTCTTTGTCCGTAACGCAGCGGCTTGGCTGGCAACCTTGATTGTGACTGTGCTTTATGTCGCTGCTATGCCCAATATCTGCTACTTAGATTCCCAAAGGATCATATGTACACATCTTGATTTGCCCTCAGGAGAGCACCAATTTTTTGTAAGGTGCCTGAAAATGGTTTTGATTCCTGCACTCATCACCGGCTTCACTTCCATCACCCCACGTATATTCGGCATGGTTTCCAAGTTACAGGGGGCAACCTCATATAGTGCTGCTCAGTGGTCCACTGCGTCCAAGCATTTTGTCTTCCTTCTTATAATTTGGTTCTCCTTTGCAGTCCTCCCTGTCTGTCGTAAGCAAGGGCTTGAATGCTTTTACTATTCCTCATTTGATTTTGAGACGTTAGTTCAAAGTCTGCCCAATGCCTCTCCCTTGTTCATCAGCTTTGTGATAGTTTCAGGTATAGTAGGCTTTCCTCTACAACTCTTGCAGCCGGGAAGAGTGCTTCTGTTTACCTTGAAGCGGTTTTTTTGCTCTACTCCGCGGGATTTTGCAGGGCTCTTGGCTCCAGTACATCTCAACTACGGCTGGCTCTATGGCCAGCCAATGTTTGTCTTTGTCATTGTAATGACATATTCTGTTTATTCACCTTTGATTTTGATTTTCGGGACAATCTACTTTTTTGTGGGGCACATCGTTCTGAAGTATCTTCTGCTGTATGTTTTCTGTCGCCGTTACGAGAGCAGCGGTCTGGCGTGGCCAAAGGTGTTTCGGCGGCTTATGCTGGGCGTATTTCTTTTACAAACTGTCATGGTTGGGGTCTTCAGTCTAAAGTTAAGATTTGACTTGGCCATCGCGATCTTGCCTCTGTTGATGTTCAGCATTTGGTTTTGCTATTACATTTCGCGGTCCTACCCCAAGGATTGTCAGTTTCTTCCGACGGACTTTCTCCACGAGGGCTCTGCACCACAAGCACAGCCAACGGAACTCCCTTCCTTACCACCCCCTAATCAGAGTGAAACCATCCGTATCACCATCACATCCTCTCGTAGTTCTGCTTTGTTGCCTGCAGATGACTTTGATGGCTTTCTGTCCTCCACGGCTCGCGTCAGTGGAGTCCTTGATTCTAGTATTGTTCAATACGAAAACCCAGCCATTGTCGGAAGGCTTCCCTCTCTCTGGCTCCCTTGCGCTATCACAACCCTACGTTTTCTTGGTTGCAAAGGCATATGTTCATGCTTCTTTCCTATCTCCAACTGGTCCCATCTAGCCTATCCTTTCACCTCACCCCGGCCAAGGTCTCAGAGGGGTTCGTTTTCAAGCTACGTAGAAGTACGTGATTTCAGCCTGCCTGAGCCTTGTCCCTCTCTGCTTATACAACCCAATACCCCAGCCCCTGACCATCCCATTAATTAATAGCTTTAAACCCCCAACTCTTCTGGTTGTTTAGCAAAAGGCATGCTTATATTTCCTAAACTTTGGTACCTACCTTATTTTCAACACCATTATTTCTAATAACTACCTATTACATCAGAAGTTGACTACAATATTATCAAGGACGTTGTAAAAATCCTCTATGCATATATCTGTTTTGCATCAACATTTATCCAAAATTACCTCATTTCAGCCTTGCAACTATAAAGATGGGCAACAGCGCCCATGTCGACAGTGGCCATGTCGACGTGAAAGTTAATTCACTAATATTTTTGTTAGTCGGGCTAGCTGAATTCCCATTTTTAAAGCGCTCAGGGGGCGAACCCAGAAAGCACGACAGAATGGGGCCATTTCGACACGATTTAATATTAAGTCTAATAAAAATTTCAATTTAACCCAATTATCCCTTTACTTTTACTAATACAAAGTTATTTTTTCATCAAGCTGTTTTCAGAATGTAAAGGTGTCAATGTTGACACTTTTAAGCCTGACTTATTTTAATAATGAGACTGAAACATCTACAATAAAAATAATAATAGTGCACTTAAAAATATATTTTTTAAAATTAATATTTAGAAATAGGTATAGCGCATATAGCAGACCATCAAAACATTCATCTTATAAATCTATCTGTGGCACTTATTCCAACTTTGATATCATAAATGTCAGGGAACCAACCCTGATCTGCCGGCTCACTAGCGTTTGGGAACTGGCGGGTTGCGGACTGGGTGGGCAGGGCCCACCAAAGGATTGGCGCTAACTTAATGAGGTAGGACATTGACTTGCCCACCCACGACCACGGACCAGTGGCGGGGACAATAGTATCTATTACTCCCATGAGAGTAATATATACAATTCCAAAAAGCTTGTTGGTATGGTCCAGTGGGAGCTCAGCAGCGGAGGTAGGCATTGGTTTGGGGGTGACAGGCGGTTCCATGTCTATTTGGTAGGCAGGAAGGAAGTTGTATTTATCTCTGAACAGGCAGGGTTTGGTAACGTACCAAGGGCCTTCTCAGTTGTATCTGGTTAATCTGTAGTTCTGGCCAAGGGATCCCAGGCTAGTATGTTGTCAGCAGTGTAGTCTTGTACTCAGGCTTTAAGGGGTACTCTGTAAAATGGACAGGACCAAAGAGAGCACCTGGCAGGCAGTACGTAGCTGACAGGCTGGCAGAAGGGTCAGATGATCTTTGAGTTAACTGGAAGATGTCAAGAATAAAATACGGCAATAATTGGGGAAACCAATATCTCATAACCTTTATTTAAAAATGACAATGGGAATTGATCTTGGCCTGGCAGGTATTTATACCATACTGCCAGGCTTCACTTCCTGGTCGGGGTTTCTGGGCTTGGGCGGGTTGGCATCAGGGGTCTTAGATGGCAGTGTGGCACTTGGCACTGGCGGTTTGCCACTGGCCGCTTTGGGATGAGAAGACTTTGAATCCTTCTGTTTGTCAATTTGGGTATTGGGTGCCTCTTCAGGTTCAGTGCCTCCTCTAGGGCTTTGGGGGGAGTTTGGAATAACTCTCATTGAGAAACTTGTGCATTTTACCAAGCAAATTGCCGGTGTCAGGCGTAAGCACCTCAGGGAAATTCCTGGCATCTTGCACTGGCGGTTCACTTGCAGAATCTTGCAGGACAGCTAAGGGTTTGGGTCCTGGCAGGCTGGAAACAACTTTATCAATTAGTAGTGTGTTATTGGGTTCCCAGCCTATGAGTCTGGCGGTCCGCAAAGGGTTTTGTCCAGGGTTCAACTCTGGTTCCGTATTTTGAGATTTAGAAGCATCCAAATTGTCATTCCTGATAATAAATGAATCCATAGCTAACAGCAATCCCATAATTTAAGCCCAGTTTACTGTGTAATTTACTATATAATTTATTACCAGAAACAATTTTGACTATCCGGAATGTTGAATATTCACTTGTGATCAACTGCCGGGTGGATTTAAGCGAACAGAAGTGGTGTGATTAAGCCTAAATTACTATGCCACCGCCTATTGAGGATGTCAGCAGTGGGGAAGTTGATGTGTTACCTTTTTCATACTTGAATACAACTTCTTAACTACTTTCATCACACAATGGTAAAATATTGTATTCCCACCCTCTAAACATCATTTTTAATAAAGAAATAATCAACTTTGATCATTTTTTAACTTATTTTATGTCTTCTTTTTTTTAATTTTATTATACAACAAAATAACATCAAAAATGGTTAATATTTGCTGGGTCACTTAACATTAATTAAGTGTATTATGAAAAAACGTAGTAAATTTTTGAAAAAATATTGATAATGCCAATGCTGTCTCTGTTAATGTCTAAATAATTTCCAATCAACAGTGTGAATTCAGCATTTTTTTGCTATTTGTCATTCATAATATCAACAGTTTTCACTTTTCATATATAAAACTTTATGTTTTACATAATAAAGACATCTGAAATTTTGATATGTTGTATTTTCAACTTTTCTCAATCACTTTTTTTGATTTTTTTTTAAAAAAATCTCTTAAATTAACACTTTTGCATATTTCTTTTAACTTTTAACTTGTCATTTAAAACTCTAATAAAATAAAGCTTTTACAATATTTTTTTATGTTTTAAATTTCACTGAAAGCACTATAAGTATAAAGTTTTAATATGATAATTCCTATAGTTATTTTTTTGTTTTTAAATACAAAGCTTTATCTCAGAACTTGTTGCTTATTATTTTAGGACAAGAACACTTCAAAGCAACAGAAGGGTACTGTCAAGATTTTGGGATATTGACTGATTAATAGATTCAACCAATTAACACGGCCAGCTGTCAATCACTCTTAGGAATGGTTTCAACAAGAATGTTGTGGGATGCAGGCTGTAGGATCAAAGAATCAACAACAAAATCATATTCTGGCATCAAAAAATTCATGCATTACAATTAATGAATGGAACATGCAATTATTACTAATTAATTAGTTTCCTTCATCAAGCACCTCAAAATATGTTTCTCATAATATTTACTATTCTAAACTTTAATTATATCCTAGAACAAGGGCTTTCATATGGATCATCATCTGAAACATCTCTAGAAGAGTTCACCATGGACTGGGCTGTCAGACCAAACACTCTAAGATAAAAGGCCCTGAGCCTATTGCATTAGAGTAGCTCTGATTAGATATAGTATAGTGTAACAATCACCTCTGTCAACTAGTAGCCAGTCAGGCTAGCTAGCCCTGGAATGTGGCCCAGGCAGACAACTACCACACTTGGACTGAGGGATAGTTGTACAGCATCAGAAAGGATACTGAGCTGTGGAAGTTGTCAAGCAATCTTCCTTCAAAAACTGCACACACCCAAGGTTGGGGCCAGCCGGGCCAACCTCAATATCAGTTGTCTAAATAAAGAGTTGATATTCCAAATTCTTTCCCTAATTTGATTCTAATTAAGTGGAGAGCAAAAGATCATACTGTTGCCATACAATATTAATTCCTATAGTAAAATATAGAAATAACAAACTATGAACCGTATCCAGAAGTAGGAAAAACCATCCCAAATCCCTTGGGCTTTGGGACCAGTCAGACTTGCTACTTCTGCAGACAACAAAGTATTCCAGGCCCCAGGTTACACCAAAGTCACAGGTTCTCTGTACTTTCCTAATGTTAAAAGACTTAGGATATCATCTGACAGATGATGAAATGCCACGGTCCACAGATTTTCTGACAGGTACTAAGCGTCCCTCTAAGCTCACCAAAGCCACCAAGCAGAAGGCATCATCATCCAAAAAGGCTGCCTCCAAGCCTTCCCCTAAGCCCTCCTCTGAGCAGAGCCCATCTCACTCCACTGGGGGAGAGAAATATGATGGTTTCCTTACATATCACAGTTTCTATAACTCAGCTTCAGATGAGAAGCCCACTAAGAAGCAGCGCCAGGCCTAAAAGACCCCACCCAAGGATAAGTCTCCCACACATGAGGAGCACCACAACAAGCCCTTTCTTCTCCCCCAACAAACTCTCCTCCTTCTAGCTCATCTGGGGATGACTCAAAGCTCTGTCCTGATTACTTCCCTGACTTCTGTTATGCTCCTGCTAGCCCTTAGGACCCTCTTGTGGCCCATAATATCTGCAATGTCAATGACACGTTCAAGGTTCCTTTCTGCTTGCCCAAATACTTCTCAATCATGAGTGTGAAGGGTGGGCCAGCCATGGTGGCCAATGGATACATCTTTTCCTGTAACAATGTCAACTGGGGCTTCAAGAGCCAGTATTAAACATGCAAGGACCACTTGTGCCCAGTACGGCTCAATACTGAGCACTGGGACAAGGTCCAAACCATCAAGGGCAAACATACCTTCACAATTCCCAACACTACTATAGCCTGCCTTCTCAAGTGGTATCTGGTGCAGATCATGTCCACCTCCAAGGATCTTACCCCCACTCAGCTGGCTGTGCTTGCGTGCAAGTACCTCTCCCCCACCAACCTCAAGAGAGTGCCAACCCACAGCCAGTTGGTTAAATTTGTGAGCAATAGGCGTCAGGACTCAAACCCCATGGCCAAGAGCGCCACCACAATTGAAGACCTGGTCCTCACTAATTCCCTTAAGAAAACTGAGGATGATGAGATGTTCCTGCTCCATGATGATTGACAGGAAGTAGAGGATAGAATCATTTCCTACGCCACAACCCAAAACCTGGAGCAGCTCAACACTGCTACCACCTGGCTGTGCAACAGCACTTTTTCAACCTGCCCCACCTACATTCAAGCAGCTTTGGGTACTGCATGGGAAGTTTGAAGCCCAGGTTATCCCCCTTGTTTTCTTTCTCCTGCCTGGTGCCAAGACAGAGGTCTACACCAGAGCCTTCAAAATTGTCCAGGATACTTTAAGCTCCCTTCCTGCCAACAAGCTCACCCCTCTCACCCATGCCACCAGAGCAAACCCTTACTATGCTGAAAAGGATGAGTTTGCTCAGGCTGCTGAGCAGCTAACTCATGCACGCTTACTTGGGCCAGATGTGATTATAATGTACTTTGGGCTTGATCAGCTCAGAGCCTTTGAGGTCACCTTCAATGGAAAAGTTCAGGGCTGCTTTTTCCATTTTAGGCAGCCTCCCATCAAGCATTTCAAGAGCAAGAAGGAGCTCTTTGACAAGTACCTTAACAATGGCAAAGAAAAGTACTGCTTTGCCATGACCCAGATTGCTACCTTAGCTTTTGTGAAGCCTGAACATACTGGGCTTGGTTTTGAGGCCATCCAGGAGGACGCTTATTTCAAAAAGCACTCCACCATTTTCAAGGGTTACCTTGAGTACTCTGAAAAGTAGTGGACTGGTAAGAAGGTGACTGCCAGGAGAGAGAAGAATGAGGTTACTGCGCTCCAGAACTGCCAAAGCACCTGCATGAATGAGGAGATGAAGACAGCTTCTAGCCTTGAGGTGTAGCACAAGCACCTAAAGACCAAGTTTGGGGTCAACCTCAAGCTCAACAAGTTCTTTACCAAGCTGCAGGAGGAGCAAGCTCAGAATGTCTCAAAATCCCAGGGCCTGGCCAACTGGGTGACCCCAAAGAAGAAGAAGTCAAAGGACCAGGAGTACCAGGAGGCAGTACAGAAGGGGGTGAAGAAGAAATACAAGGTGGGGGAGATAAAGAAATACCTTGAGGATGTGGCTACTGCTCTTGCTGGTGGCTTCAATTAGCCCAATAAACCTTGATTGCTTTGCATGTATAATTTTTACTTTTAAACTTTTAATTTTTTACTTTATTTAAATATTACTAAGCTTTTTAGATATAAATGGCAAGTTTCAGGTATAGTTTCAATGTGATGATATAAGAAATATGTTATATTTTGTTAATTTATCTTTAAATTATTATCAGGATCCTCCTTTTATTTTATCCTGCTGCTAGTATTTACAAGTACTTCAATTATGATTTATTCTCCTATTCTTTGGTTTAAAACCCCAACATTTTAATTCCTCTATATACCCTCCTTCATTTCCTTGCTTTTTAGGTCAGATTAACCTAAATTACCAGTTAGTTTCATCTTAAAACTTACCCTTTTCCTTTGCAAACAAGTTTTGAACCCGGTACCTATACACTAAGTTAGTTCAAACAAGTCCAAAACCAATTACCTTTTTCTTTTTGCTCTGATTATCTTCCTGCTTACACCAGCAGTTCAGACTGAGTTTTTCCAGTTCTTCTGCCTCCGCTCTTCTTGGTTCAAGTAAACATTTAACCACCAGCTTCCTTATTTCTCCCCTTTACCTTGGCTTAACTTTTTTAAGTTAAGATAACAGAAAACATGTGCTTGTGTTTGGCTCTCATTCCTAAACCCAACTAACTACCTTTGGTTAGCCACCCTCTCCCTTATCTTTACCTCAAAAACCCAGACTTGAATAAAAGCCTGAGTTTTACTTAGCCTCAACTTAAGTTGATATTGTTTGACTTGCACCCCAAAAAGGTACTTGTTAGGTTTTGTGGCTTGAGTTTTCTCTTAGAATTTTTATTGAATATCTTTTTCAGCTTAGTTTTATGATCCTATTTGACTACATCTTTCATCAGTTAGACAACTTTTATAGTGGTACCCACACTTTAATTGTTGGCAGTTTCAACCCCCAGCTAGTGCTGATCACTTCCCAGACTTAGAGATTGACTTTTTAACCAAATCTTCAGTCATTAAGACTGGTTTTTATTTTGTTTTCTTAGGTTTAATAAATTGCCTTAGTCCCTATTCCACTTCATATAAGCTTTTAGGAGCCTTAGCGCAATTATTGTTGCAAACCTTGACTACCTTTTTATACTTAACAAATATAAATATTCTTGGTTCAAAGGCCTTAGTTTACAATAATTTACCCCAAGCTTTCAGACCTTACAAGTATGAGCTATTTTCAGTGGTGCTTAAAAAAATTATAATAAATAAAAATTAGAATTTTCTTATTTTTGTAGTTGTTATAATATTTTATTTATCTTTATATTCAGCTAATTAGAATTTTAAGTTTTTATGAGAATAAAAAATATTTTTATAATAAAGAGTGTTTTTTACATAGTAAATTGAAAAAGAATAGCTTGTACAGTAGTTTTCAAACCTGTTGAGATAAACATAAAATCTCAATATAAAAATGTATAAAACTCAGTCTAAAAACAGAATAAAAAATTAAGGAACATATATTAAATTACAATAGATTTGGATCCACTTTGATTTTGTTTTTAGACTGAGATTCTTTGTTTATCTCAACAGAGTTGAAAGCTACTGTATCTTGTTATTCTTATTAATTATAGTATGTTTTATTTCATTTTTGAGCTCTCTGAAGTCACTTTATTATTGTTGTGAATTGTGCCATGAATGATATTTCAATTTGGCCTTCAAATAGTGATATATGCAAAGATTTGGTTAGTTTTGCTTTCAACTTTGGAAATTCCTTGCCTTCCATAAATGGATTGACATTAATGTCCACCCATACCGGAATACCATACCTGCCCTTGCCTGATCCTGGTATGATTTCAACCCAATGTGACCCCCTCTGCCACTCTGTCTATCTATTGAGTGATCATTGGCCCTTGTCTACTATTTAAGTAGAATCACTTCTCCTAATAAAGACAAGTTTATCCACATTTGTGTTGAATTTGTATTCTTCAAGCTTTTTCCATTCCTTTTTGCCAAAAGGAATTTCTCTTCTTTTTTTCCAGAAAATTAAAGTATGTGCCCTTAATTTTGCCCTGAAGGCTAACCCAAGGCTAGCTTTGAACCTTAAATCTTTTGTTATAAAGATTTCCCGCTGTGTCCTCCTGGATATTGTCCCCAGAAGCCAAGCACAACAATTATAATACATTAGAAATAAATATTTTTTATATAAGAATGTTCAGGGTAAAGGGTTACATCAATTAAAAAAATGTCAAAATCCAGAAGACAACATCACAGTAGCTTTAAAAGCTATGGCAACAACCAAAAATACCTCAGATTTAAACAAAAGGATTTCAGATTTAAGCAAATTCCAACTATCAGGTTAAAATATAAACTCTATTAACAGGTGTTTTTGGTGTTAATGGACAAAATGGGTCAGCACAGCAACAAATTGCTCACGTGCCAAGCAAGACTATTCAAAATACAATCCAAAATACATTGATCCACAAACAAAATGGTGTGAGTTGACTTTTGATGTACATATGTTTACTATGTGAATTGGTGACATTATACACCCAAGCGCAGTGAGTCAAAACTCAAACCAAAAAAAAACACAATATCAACTCAATATATAAATGAAACCACTCAATTGTTGTGTACAATGGATTGTAATCAAGAATGATACCAAGGTATCTAAAATAAGGCATACAATCTGAAACATAAATTTTAAAAATATTGTGTTGGGTGCTTAATTTGGCGTAAAATCTGGGAAAATGGATGTAATTTTTTTGGGTATTCTAAAAGGGCGTTGTAAAACTAAAAACAACCAATTAAGAAATAAAAAATCTATAATTGGGATATTGGGTGCAAAAAATCTAATTAGATATCCATATAAGGAAAAAAGCAAAAATTAAAATTAGGGAGTAACTTAATTGAAATTTATTTAGTATTTTATTAAATTTTAAAATAAAAGGAACACAACAACATAATAACAATGTACCTGTTGTGCGCCGCGGTTATGGTTGCCCCCTTGGGTCAAAAAATTGAGTCAGTGCAATGCAAGTGCCTACTCAGGAAGGAGATGGGAGAGGAGAGCTCAATAGTGACACTGCACTGACACAGCTGGTTCAAGGAGCACAAGCTGCTGAGGTGCAGAGCATCAACACCTGGATCCCCAAGCTGATCCAGAAGCCCAACAAGGTTAACACAACAAAATAAGTTAGAAACAAGTAGGTAGAACTTACTTCATATATGTTTGACGCTGTATACCAAGAAAGAGTTGGTCCCGTCGGCCATGCTGGAGAAGATTAAGCCTGAGCTTGACACTAGCTATGAGCCCTATGTCAGTGATGGCAACCAGGAAGACAACAACAAGCCCGAGTTCTATAGGACTACAAAAGGGCAGCTAGTGCTCAAGAAGGTTGCTGCATTCTATACCAAGGTGCCCATGCCTTGTGTGCAAGTCATCAATCAGGATCACAGTTCATCTGAGCCCACTAAGCCCGCCCAGAAGCACATTCCTGATATCAAGTGGATCATCCTTCTCCGGCTCATGCGGGAATCAGGTGACTACAAGACAACCACAGCCCTTGTTGAGGTGGATCTCAAGTACACCAGTAAAAATTTTAACAGATTTATCAATACTGGCTGAGTTCTTGCCGCAGAGAAATCCTTGCAAATTTTAACCATGCTCACCAAGGAGCATGAATGGGCAATATGTCAGTGGATAACCCAATACTGTCATCTTTGTTGTAACTGTGCTGTTTTAGCAGAGTTACAAGGGGAAAAATATTTAGGAACTAGATAATAATCTTTATTGAGAGAAAGGGATTATATAGCTATTGTGAATCAAGGATAACAGGAACATGATTGTGTTGATCACACAGTTGGATGGTGAAGGGGGTAGCTTAATCCTGGTAATGAGGCAAGCACCAAAACAAGGTATCTGCCATAAGGGATCGTCATCTGTTCATGTTGTTGGATTTGGTAATTTGAGTTGACTTCCTAACTTGGCTTTAGGTGAATGGATAATTGGGTCACAGGTCACAAACCCGCTTGTTTGGAACCTTGCTGGCTGGTTGAGCCTGCTGTTTTGACCCCCCCCCCGACTGAAGGTTGACCTCCTCTGGGGGCAGGTTGTCAGGGAGGTCATCAGGAGCCCAGGCGCCATACTGGACTAACTGTTGTTCTGTGGTGGGTAACACAATCTCTCATTGCTTTTGTCTTGCCTTGCAGGGTCTGAGACAATCATGCTAGAGGACTTTGTCCTGTTTACATTTCCTGAGCCCTTGAACAAGGTAAGTGTTGTTTTTGTCTACCTTTAGGATAATAGCGGGGCCAACTTTTTCTGGTTGCAGTTTACTCTTGTTGGTATTCATGACCCAGACTTTATTGCTGACCTTGTTTCTGTCCTTGATGGGGGAAAATATCTTTTTTATGTGCTTTTCTTCCTTTTCTGATTGGTTGCTATTGGCCTGTATGACCTGGGGATCTGAGCGGGGGGAACCTTGTCTGGCATCTCCAGCTTAGGTCCTGATAGCGCCTGGACAATATTGGGTTATGTTTCATAAACTAGCTTGAAGGGGCTTTTGCCAGTGGATCTGTTCACACGGGTACAGCATACAAGTAATGCAGTCAGTAGCTGCTTGTACCAGTCCTCAGGTCTCCTGGAAGTGAGCTTGGCCAAGGCTTGCACAAGGCTGCCTTTAAGCTGCTCTAAATGTCCATTGGCCTGAGGGTGATAAGGTGTTTCACTGTGTGCTGGACCCCATTCTTGATGAGGTATACATTGGTATCTTCAGAGATCAATTCTTTGCCTCCATTGGCTATCAGGAGTTCTGGCTTTCCAAATTCAATGATTATTTCTTTTCCTATGAAGTGTCATACATTGTTGCTGGTATGTGTTTTAACTGCTTGGGCTACTGGCCAGCACGTGGCAAAGTCAATGGTGATAATAATGTACTTTTTTTGTTATGTTTTCCAGGCATAGGCCCCACAATATCCAGGGCCCACACTTTAAATGGTAGTTGCATGCGGATGGGTAGTACCAATTTAGGCAGGGTCTCACTCCTTGCAAATTTTTCACACACTTTGCACTGGTCTAAGACTTCTTGAACATCTCAATACAAGGCTGGCCACCAGGCCTTGTGCTTTAGGAACTCGTAAAGGTTACAACTCTTTGTGTGGCCCAGGTCTCTGTGATAGCGTAAGATGGTATTGACTTGCTGGTGTGTGGGTATGTATGGGATGGTTGTCCTGTCAGACATTTTTTGGTGTAGGGTTCCATAGACATTGGCAAATTGGTGCTTGTTTTTAATGACAGTTTCTTTTGTGATATCTGTAGTACCAGGGGGAATCCTTTGTCTCTTGTATGTAACACCAGGAGAGGCCAGTCTGGGTTGAGCCCATTCTTTCCCCTTGTGGCCCTGACGTATAGTCGTGACAATACATCAGCCATGGCCAGCTCTGGGCCTGGTTTATACTGTATGAGCATGTTGAACTTTTCCAGAAGCTCCATCCATTGGGCTTGTCTGCGGGATAGGTTTGCCTGGGTTTTGAAATAGATGAGTGATTTATGGTCTGTCAAGGCTGTGAACTCTTCTTGTTGTTCTAAATAGCAACACCATTTGACTAGGAAGTGCACAATTGCCAATAGTTCCTTGTTGTGTATGAGATACCGGCACTTGCTGTCTGTCAGCTTATGTGATTCATAGGCCACATGTAGGAAATCACCATCATTGTTTTTGAGTTGTAGTACCCCTCCAATGGATGCGTTGGAGGTGTCTGTCTTCATTTGGTATTCCCCATTGCATTTTGAACATTGGAGGATGGTTGCCATTGTGAGTTTCTCTTTAAGACGTCTGAAGCAAAGGTCACGTTGGAGGTTCCATACAAATTTGGATTTGGCGCCTTTTTGGAAAATAGAGGTGCAGTCAGGACGCCGCAGTTGGGTATGAAAGGCCGTACATAGGCAACCATTCCCAGGAAAGTGCAGAGTTCTGACTTGTTTTTGGGTGGTGCCATTTTGCAAATGGCCTGGATTTTCTGACTTTCAGGTTTGATGCTGTCTTTTGAAACTATGTGTCCCAAGAAGGGTATTGTTTGCAGAAGAACTGGCACTTGGAGGGTTTGGCTAGCAGTTTATGTTGCGCTAGGGTGACAAAGACTGTCTCCAGATCCTTGTGATGCTGTTCCACTGAGGGGCTGTAGACAATGATGTTGTCCAGGTATACCAGGGCATGCTTGCTGATGTGGGGAGCAAACACCTTGTTCATGAAGGTCAAAAAGGTTGACAGGGTGTTTTTCATACCAAAGTTGAGTACCACACACTCAAACAAGCCGTATTTAGTGCAGAAGGCTGTTTTAGGAATGTCTTCCTCCTTGATATGGATTTGGTTATAGCCTGCAGTCAGATCAATCTTGGAGAAGACTGTGGCGCTGCCCAGGGCATTAAAGAGATTGTCAATGAGTGGTAGTGGGTAACAATTTTTGATGGTAAATTTGTTTAGGGCTCGGTAGTCTGTGACTAAGTGTAGGGTACCATCTTTATTTGCTACAAAGAATACAGCGGCACCAAAGGGGGACTGTGAGGGGCAGATAAGTACTTTCTCAAATGCCTCTTTGAGGTAGGCACACAGGGTGTTGTCCTTGTTTGGGGTGAAGAGATAAATGGGTTGTGCCTTAGGTATCACTCCTTTGAGTTGGATGGAGTGTTGGATGTGTTTCTCCAGTGACAAGTCAGGTAGAGCCTCCTTGAAGATTTTTGGGTGTCAAGCTACAATTTTGCAATCCTGAGGTGTGATGGTGTCCTGGTGATCCTTGAACTGGATAATCTTGTACTAGCAAGAGTCTTAGTCAATTGTCTTTAGGTTTTCCTGTTTGTCCAAGGTCTCCGTGATACACACAAAGACTTGGTTGCACAGGAGTTGGTCTACTGAATCAGGGTAGATTTGGTGGTTGACACCTTCACATTTGATGGTCAGTACCAAGGTCGCCCAGTCTACATGGGGGTTGTTCTTTTGCAGACAGTCAAGTCCCAGTACAATGTCAAACTTGGGAAAGTCAATGACTGGGCCCTGGATGATGGAATGTAGGTTCTCTAGCATGACAGAGAAGGGGGAAGTTCCTGTGTCATAGCAATATGATATTCATCAGCTAAAACCACGTTTTTAATCCGCAAAGGATTAGTGGCTAACTTGAACTTATCTACAAAGCTGCTGTTGTCCAGGATTTGATCTGCGCCTGATTTCAGGAGAGCTGAGCCCATGTAACTGTAAAAACAGAAAGGATAGTACATCAATTTATTTGGGTGCCTGGCAATGGTGTATAGTACTGGGTCTTCTGAGGGTACTTGAATCATTGGGCATTGATCCACGTCCTCAGACTGGTATTCATTATTGGGCGAGTCAGGGATAGTCTGGGGAGAGCTTGGCTCACATAATGCTCTCCCCAGGCTTTCCCCTTGTCTTGGTTGTCTTGAGTGGTAGTGACACGGAAATGGGTTTGGTTTGATTGGCCATTGTTCTTGTTCCTGTGTCCATTTGAACCTATGGGTTTGTGGTTGGTACTGCTGTTATTGTTCCCAGGAGGTGGTCTATTGGAGCGCCCAGCAGGGTGAGAGCCCTTGGATTGTTCTCTTTTCCCTTTTTGTGCCTTGTGGAGGGCATTGGACGTTTGTTCTGCTTTCTTGGCCTTGTGGTAAAGGCTTTGCAAGTTGGTTATTTGATCCAGGTTAACATGTCTCATTACATGCAACTTGAGCGTGTCATAGTACATAAGATGGGTGGCTGGGGTGTCAAAAGCCATATTGGAGGGGTGTGTAGTTATAGTTCCTTGTAAACGCAGGTGAGCTCCTTTACAGTGTCAGTCTGGGTCAAGTTCTTCACTTGGCAGATAATCATAAGTGTGGTGTCCTTTAGCACAAATCTTGCCAAGAAGTCCTGCTTGAAGGTGTCCCAATTCTTCTTGGTATGTTCTTTATACCATTTGTTGCACCAGGTGCCACCGTTGTGAGTCAATCAAATAGAGATTTCTGCAATCCAGAATCTCTGTGGGCACTCTATCTGTGCTAGCTTGCTTTGAGCAGATTGGATCCATACTGTGGCGTTATTGTTGTTGGCTCCTGCAAAGGGTTCCAGGGCAGCGCTCCAAAGTCTCTGGGCTACGTAAGCTGGCATGGTACTCTTGTCAGCTGGGAAAGGCATAGCGGGGGTAGCCTGGAAGAACCCTTGTGCAGACATGGTGTTGAAGGCGTAGAGCAGATCACCAATTTCTGGTACAGGATGAAGCCATCAGGCATTTCTGTACCAGGTGTGTATGGAGTCAAGTCTAGCAGGAGGCCAGACATGATTCTATCAAGGATTTGTTGACCGCAGCAGGTACAGGCAACAGGCAGAATTTTGGGGGATAAAGTAGGATGGAAAACCTACTTCTTCTACCAATGTTGTAACTGTGCTGTTTTAGCAGAGTTACAAGGGGAAAATATTTAGAAACTAGATAATAATCTTTATTGAGAGATAGGGATTATATAGCTATTGTAAATCAAGGATAACAGGAACATGATTGTGTTGATCACACGGTTAGATGGTGAAGGGGGTGGCTTGATCCTTATAATGAGTCAATTGCCAAAACAAGTCACCCACCAAGAGTGATCAGCTTTTGTTCATGTTATTGTATTTGGTAATTAGAGCTGTCTTCTTAACTTGGATTTGGGTGAATGAATAATTGGGTTGCGGGTCACAAACCTGCTTACTCAGAACCTTGCTGGCGGGTCAAGCCTGCTGTTTTGACATCTTGAACTTGCAAATATACAGGCAATGGTCAAGTCCACTTTTGGGGTTGAGGCTTATATTTCCTTTTATTATCATTTGGTAAAGGGTCTACAATTTTTGTGGAAAAAACTTGGGGTATTCCCCTACAATAGAAAAAGCCCTGATAATATCAAGGCCCAGAAAAAATACACAGAGGCAACACTGCCCTCAAAGCCAAGGGGACATTCAAATTATATTACATTGGTGTTGCAACCAAGCTTCCAGACTTGCCTGTCAATGTATCTTACAATAAACAGGGGGCGCTCAATGAGTTGCCCCTTGACGTATCTAACAACATGAACCAATCTGATGGCAATGTAAAATGGTGGGCACTTTCTCCTAATTAGGAGCAATACCAATTTGACTTTCTGATCCCGCACAAGTTATTCCTTGGCTTTGAACCTTACATGGAACTTCCCACTATGCCACCCCCTTGTGGCCTTGTGGCTTCCCCATATGGTATATTAATCACAATATTCCACAATAAACAAGACCTTATTCTTATTATTCTGTCCTTTCTATTGGAGTGTTGTCTTCCCCAATTCCAAATACTGAATCCTCATTGATCCTGTTTACATTGGTAAATCAGTATTTGCCTTGTCTATGTGGAATAAATATGGCTATGTCCCCAAAGGCTCCAATGATGGGGTAGCTTGGCGTGCTGCAGTCTGTGCCACAGCCTATTTAATAGTGGCTCTCCTTGGTCCAAAGGGAATTGAGCTCTATCAAATGATATTAGGACCCCACAACAGCCGGACCTTTCTATCATTTTTCCAATTGGTCTAGGAGCACCTGAGGCGCACAAGCCTGGGCTTCAATAATGTTATTGTGCTGGATAAAGTTGGTCTTAATAAGGTGGCAGATATTCTTGAGGAATTTTCAACAATTGACACCAGCATTGCAGTTGGCCCCCAACAACTGGCTACATCAAATTTGCTCCTCCTATTCCTCCCTGCCTATTCCCCATTCCTAAACCCTATCAAGGAGGTCTTTGGGTGGCTCAAGCAAGTTGTCAAGCAAGGGGCCTCAAGAGGGATGGAGGACCTCTTTGATTTGCTGCAGGCTGGGATCCATATCCTCCCAGCTGAAACCATGGCTAAATTCTATTGAAACACTGATTTGTTTCTCCATGTATGCCTTGCCAAAAAGCCAATCAACTAAAGGCTTAACAATTCCAACTATATTTTATATTCTTTAATTTACTATTTTAGATTTATGGATTATCATTTTATATTTATAAGCATCCAAGCTTGAAATCACATAGAATAGCACCACTGATGCAGATGCTTAATTTTTGTACAGTAGTTTTAAAAGCTATGGCTACAACCAAAATACCTCAGATTTAAACAAAATGATTTCAGATTTAAACAAAATCCAAGTTGCGCAAGATTCAGGATTCAATTAATTTATAAAATTTCAGTTAATAAATGGACTGTCAAACAAAAAACAAAATTTCACTAGCCCATTATACAAATTTATATCAAACATCAAGCATTGTAGTTCAAACCACAAACAAAATGAACTGACACAACAAGTGAAATGAATGGATGCTGTTCTGGAGTATATTATAATCAAATCAGGATTCATATGAGGCACCAACAGAAGAACTAAAGTGAAACAAAACTTGAGAAATCTAGAAGCAAGATTACACAAGCACAAAATGAAATGAACTCACACAAGATGTGTAGTATGAGCAGCCTAAAATAGAAAAATACCAGTTTAACAGCCAATCAACAGCTATCCAATTTAGGAACAGAGGCATTTTATCCATTTTCATGGCTCCAGATTTGTATAAAAAGGTTTTGAGAACCTTCCAAATATGGACTTGAGATTACAATAAAAATAAATCATTAAATTTTAAAGTTTCTACTTTTAGTGATTTTATCCTAGGTTTTTTATAATGGTTTTTAACAGCAATATCTTTGACAGCGCCAGCAGCCAAGCCAAGCCAGCAGCAGCCAGACCAGCTTCAATGGAGGCAAGGCTCAGAACGTGGTGGCACCTGTTTATACCCAAGCCTTTGAGGTGGGTAACAAGGAAGCTGACCTGTACCTGAACACTGACCCCTATGGCTTTGACTTGTTCAGTAGTCACATGATGTCTAGCTCCCCCCTGCTCCTGTACCCACCCCTGCACAAGCTGCCCACCAACCAACTAATTAGGATAGCAACCTTGATTTGGAACAACTTCCTGCCACCAGCCAACCTGCCCCCTACAGCCAATCAGGATTCAGCTCCCCCGGCCCAGCACCCCAAGCAACAAATCATCACCGCCCAAATTCTTCAGGGAATTGTGGCACTGAATCTACAGGGTCTGTCCTGGGAACAGATTGCTGCCCAGTTGCAATTTACCCAAGCTACTGTCATGCAGGAATTCAAAAACCTGATGAACAGGGGGAATCTGATTGGGACAGCCAAGAAGCCCAAGAAGGCCCCCAAGTCACAAATATCTGAGGCATATCCAATCATGCTTGACCTCCTCCAGCAGGATCCCAAGCTTCCCTTGACCCAGGTCCGGAAGAAACTTGCGCACCATAACATATGAGTCTCTGAGCGCATGATGCAGCTCTGGATGTATGGGAAGGTGGCTTCCATATGGGTTCTTACCAATTTTGCCGGCAACCAATGGGATGGCACTGAGGATTCCCTGTATGACACCACCATCAAATCAACCCTGGTCCAATGCCTGACTAGTCTAACTGATGATGTCATGTTCATCTCCTATTACAAGCTATCAATAGCTATTAAAGATTTTGGCAAGCAAGGAAAAGCTACCGCCAAGAATAGAAGGAAGAAGGCCAAGAAGGGGACGTTCATTGGTGCATTTCTGGATGTTTCAGCCAAGGGTTTTGTCTACTATCAGACAAACCCAGATTTCATCAATGGCTACTCGTATAGCCACATCCTTGGTGGATTACTTGACTCCTGGGATGGCTCAAATTCCAAGTACCGGGTTTTCTTGAGCCACCAGATGGAGGGTAGCTCCACCGCCCTTGAGGCCACCCAGGGATGCGGGCACCAGGCCTCAGTCTACCCCGCCAGCCATGAAGACGTCCATCTGGCCAATTTAGTCTTCTTCAACATGGGATCCACATTACAGGAGCGCTGCCCTCAGGCTTTCAACAACCTCTATCTTGGGGTCCTTGACCAGAATTTTCTCTTTGGCCGCCAGATGGTGGCTGACTTGTTTGCGCAAATGGTTTTCCATGTGAAAATAGGCACCCAATCACGTAAGGATAAGCAACTTCCATCTCAGGCCACTGCCACTTACCAGCCCATCCAGCCAATGACCAATGATGAATACAAAAAACATTATATGGCAGCCATCACGCAAAATCATCCTGCCTCCACCCCTGCCACCAACACCCCTAACCCACAAGCCCAACCCACCCAATACCAGACCCCCCAGGCCAGCACCACCTCTACATCTTCCTTCCTATGTTATTCTGCCTCCTAGGCATCACTCTCCCCTGCCCCAATAAACCCCTGTCACCAAACATTTTCTATTTATATTATCTTTTTTTTGAATTTCAATTGTTCATGTTCTCTTTGTTTATAGTTGGTTTTATTCTTTATGTTTAGCTTATTTCTATAAAATCATATATTTACTATATTGTGTATCTAGATCCAGAACACAGTTATTTTTAGCACTTAAACATAACCCCTTGTGAAAATATTAACAACAATTTGGTGATCAGCTAAATTTGAATTAGAAAATTATAGTGTTAACTGTTTTTAGATAAAGTTGTTACTGATCCAAATTCAAAACCTTAGTGATAAACTTTAAGTCAATCAGGAGCCAAGTGATAAAGTGATTGTTGTGACATAAAGGGTCATTCAATAACTCTTTGATGTTTGTGCACTAATTAATATGATTGGCTGGATGTTTTGCCATTGTAAGCCATTGCTGCTGTGGAAAGTTGATGATGGACTAGTGCTTAATCAGCTGCTGGGTTAGCACTAGTCTACCAACAACTTGCCACAGCGGCAATGGCGTACAATGGCAAAACATCCAGCCAATCATATTAATTAGCGCACATGCATCAAAGAATTATTGAATGACTATTTATGTCATAACAATCACTCTATCATGTGGCTCCTGATTGGTTTAAAGTTTATCATTAAGGGTTTGAAATTGGATCAGTAACAACTTTATCTAAAAACAGTTAACACATAATTTTCTAATTCAAATTTAGCTGATCACCAAATTGTTGTTAATATTTTCACAAGGGGCTATGTCAAGCGCCAAAAATAATATGATAATCAAGGAACAATGCCAAGACAAAGCAAACAAGACATATCAAGATGAGCGTAAAACATATACAAAATGGGTAAAAAGATGGGATAATGTAGCTTATGGGAAAACAAAAAGGAATAAACAAAGAGGCAACAGTATCAAAATAATACAGAATTTATTGGGGAAAAAGCTATAAAAACATATGAAAAGGTTAGTAAAAAATCAATGAGAGAATTGGAGAAGCTTCTGAAGGATCTCAACTTGGCAATTGCCAAAATAAAGGACATTGACTGCAAGGTCAAAGCCAAAGTGAAGTCTGCCGTCCTCACTGGGGACAAAATTGACAAGGTGTCCGCAAAGGCACTAATGTCAAAAATGCCAGACACCCCAGAGAAGAAAATTGAGACTTACTAAATATTCAAAAAAACTGTGATTGAGGGCCTGCAATTTAAGGCATACAATCTTTCTGCGCCGTCTGTCTGGGTTGATGACCCAGAGATGTACAAACATCTCAAACCTTCCAAGCGTGCCAGGGCAGAGGATACCAATTTGCCTGCGCAATTGATTGTGCCAATAATGGCCAAGCCAACAAGGCTGCGGGCAAGGAAGAAACACAAGAAGGTAGCCTAAAAAACAAAATTAATAAATTTTCAAAAAACTTACCTTTTTTCTTAGAAAATGTAGACAGCAAACTCTGCCAAGTCCTGGTCTTCTTTGCCCTGGACACCTTTTATGCAAATTATGCCACTCATGTGGCAAAGCAACTGTATCTGTCCCCCCTGTTGTGCGGGAGCTGGAGGACCGTATCCACAGGTCCTTTCCAATGTTGCAGGAGGCGTTGGCAGAACTTACACATGCCAAGGGGGCATCCGGGTGGGCAGTTACTGCCTACAAAGATGCCCAACTGGTCTTCCTGGACCCAGTATCCCTCAGTGGAGTTTACTGTGTAAACTCTATTGAGCTTGTTTGGGACGTTCTGGTGACGCTCTCATTCAAGAATGTACCAGAGATGGGCCAGGCTCATGCAGCTGCTTGCTTCTGCTTCCCGGTGGAGCACACCATATCTTACCTGTTGGAGAACTTTGGGCGCGTGGTGGGCAAATTGGCTGTTGCAGACGCAACAGCCATAGAGAAGACCAAGATCCTCCTGAAAGACTTTGGGTTGGCCTGGAGTGCCAACAAGACGGGGCTCCCTGTAGCCATGGAGCTGACCTTTGCAAAGACCAGGCACAACAAGAAGATCAGCACGGTCTATAATAAACTGTGTGAGTTCACAGAAGCCTTTGCAGGGCAAAGGCTTCATCTGGTTGTTTACCTGGGGTTCTTATTCTACTTTGAGATGGGAGCGTCTGTAGAGGACCTGGACAGGGTCCTTCTGGGAATTGACAAGGCCCAGCTTGCACTCAACGGGAAGAAGGTCCCCCCTGGATACAACTCAGTGGACCATGTAATCCAAGACGCCCTGGTCCTGGCTAGGATATACAGGTTTGTAGCCCCACCTGAAAAGCTGCTAGTTCACTCCCATCTGATCCTACTGCCTTTCACCAGCAGGAGGGAGTATTTCAATAAGGGTGTATCCACTGCTCACAGTGTGGTGGTGGAGGTTGTGCGCCACCTCCATTGCAGGGTGGGTACATACCAAAGACCGACTACAGGCAAACACAATAAAAATATGATTCCAATAAATTTTATTACAATTTATAGTATTCTAATTACAACAAATTTTTTAATTTTTATTTCAGCAAACCAGTTTTGCAAAATATATTGCAGAAACAGTTTTCATAAAAGCATAAAGTTATACGTTAATAAAATAAATTCTAACTTTTACATTTTACGTTTAATTTTTTTGATTATTATATTTTTTGACCAAAGTGATTTAAATATTTTTACGTAATCTAGTATTGAGCATTTGGGATTACCTCAGATGGCATAATAAAATAATATATAATAAAATAAAGAAATTAATTACATCTATTGATGGATCTTCTGAATGTGATTGCAGGCGTGGAAACATCTAAATATAAAATGATAATTAATAAATCTTGAATAGTAAATAAGAGAATATAAAAAATTGGACACACTAAGTCTTTAATTGATTGGCTGTTTGGATAGGCACGCAGGGATGAACAAATCAGCGTGGTCATATAATTTGGCCACAGTCTCAGCTGGGAGGGTGGGGATCCCGGCCTGCAGCAAATTAAAGAGGTACTGGTCCCAGTTGGGGTTCCTTGCTTGACAACTTGCTTAAGCCACCCAAAGACTTTCTCAATGGGATTTAGGAAGGGCAAATAGGCTGGGAGGAAGAGAAGGCGTAAATTTGCTGTGGCCAATTGCTGGGGGCCCACTGCAATGCTTGTGTCAATCATTGGGAATTCCTCAAGAATGTCAGCCACCTTGTATAGACCAATGTTGTCCAACACAATAACATTGGTGAAGCCTGGGCTTGTGCGCCTCAGGTAATCCTGGACCAATTAGAGGAATGACAAGAAGGTACAGCTGTTGTGAGAACCCAATATCATTTGATAAAGCTCAACCCCCTTTGGACCAAGGAGAGCCACCATTGAGTAGGCTGTGGCACGGACTGCAGCACGCCAAGCCATCCTGTCATTGGAGCCTTTGGGGACATAGCCTTACCCATTGCACATTGACGAGGCAAATGCCAATTTGTCAATATAATAAAATTTGACTGTCCCCTTGGCTTTGAGGGCAGTGTACGCCTCTGCATAGTTTTTATGGAAGTCAATATTGGCTGGGCTGTTTCTGTTGTAGGGGGATACCCCGAGCTTTTTCCAGGAAAAGCGCATTTCCTTGACCAAATGATAATAGAAGGAAATTGAGGCCTCAATCCCAAAAGTAGATTTAACCATGGCCTGTATATTTGCTAGTTCAAGATGGCAGTCCCAGGTGATCCACTGTCAGATTACCCATTTGTGCTCCTTGGTGAGCATGGTAGAAATATGCAAGGATTTCTCCGCGGCAAGGACACAACCAGTATTGATGAATTTTTGGAAGGTCTTGCTGGCGTACTTGAGATCCACTCCAACAAGAGCTGCAGCCACCTTGTAATCACCCAATTTCTGCATTAGCTTAAGCAGGATGATGAGTTTGATGTCAGGGATGCACTTCTGGGCGGGCTTTTTAGCAGTGAGGATTGACTCGTTGGCATTGGGCACAACACAGGGCATAGGTACCTTGGTATAGAAGGCTGCAACCTTTTTTAACACCAGCTGTCCCTCATTGGTTTGATAGAGCTGGGGCTCCTTGTCATTCTCCTGATTGCCATCACTGCTGTAGGGCTTGTAGCTAGTATCAAGTACAGGCTTCACCTTCTCCAGCATGGCTGACAGGACTGACTCTTGCTGGTGCACAACATCAAATACATACAAAGTAAGTTCTACCTCCTTGTTTCTAACTTTCTTTGTAGTAGTGACCTTGGTTGGATTCTGGGTCAACTTTGGGACCCAAGGGTTTATGCTCTGCACCCTAGCAGCTTGTGCTCCTTGAACCGGCTGTGTCAGTGCAGCATCACTATGGAACTCTCCTCTCCCGTCTCCTTGAGTAGGCACCTGGGTTGCACTAGCTCTATTCTTTGACCTGCGGGGGCAACTGCAACCACGGCGCACAACAGGTGTATTGGTACTCTGGTATTGTGTTCCTTTCATTTTAAAATTTAATAAAATATTAAATAAATTTCAATTAAGTTACTCCCTAATTTTAATTTTTGCTCTTATCTGAATATGGATATTTAATTAAAGTTTTTCACCCAATATCCCAATTATAGATTTTTTATTTCTTAATTAGTTGTTTTTGGTTTTACAACGCCCATTTTAGAATGCTCAAAAAAATCCACCCATTTTCCCAGATTTTACGCCAAATTAAGCACCCAACACAATATTTTTAAAATTTATGTTTCAGATCTTGTGTCTTATTTTAGATACCTTGGTATCATTCTTGATTACAATCCATTGCACACAACAATTGAGTGGTTTCATTTATATATTGAGTTGATATTGTGTTTTTTTTGGTTTGAGTTTTGACTCACTGCGCTTGGGTGTATAATGTCACCAATTCACATAGTAAACATATGTACATCAAAAGTCAACTCACACCATTTTATTTGTGAATCAATGTATTTCAGATTGTATTTTGAATGGTTTTGCTTTGCGCTGAGCACTTCTTTGCTGTGTTGACTCATTTAGCCCATTAACGCCAATAAACCCTATTAATAGAGTGTATATTTTAACCTGAGAGATGGTTTTTGTTTAAATCTGAAATCATTTTGTTTAAATCTGAGGTATTTTTAGTTGTTGCCATAGCTTTTAAAACTAATTTATTACAATTTATTTTTTCTTTTGTATTATGTGATGGCTTTCCAAAACACTTAATAAAAAGTTTAATAAATATATGTCTATGTCACTACTGGAGTATATAAGTATAAAAAGGTAATTTAAAAAGTAAAATGCAAGCTATCATGTTATATATTGCTTTTTTTATAAATAATTCTATTATTACTGTAGATTCAGAACCTAAAGATAAAGATGTGGGATTGTCATTTTTTTTGTATGAACTCACCAACTTACTGGAATACTTTTCATCCTTTTATATAAAAAAGTAAGTTTTTCTGGGATGAAAATTACTCCATTAAGTTGGTGAGTTCACGCAAAAATAATTTGACAATCCCACATTTTTACCTTTAGGTTCTGAATTTACAGTACTGTATAAATATATGCTTTATTTTTTTTGTTTTTTTAATAGATCAGTAAAATATAAAATTGCTCAAAAATTAATTATAATAGTAAATAATCTAAATTGTTGTGAAGTTTATCGGAAAAGAGAATTTATTAAGGGTAGCAATAATTTGTTCTGCAGAATAAAGACACCTGGCAATGGAGGTGGCACACAACCTCCACTGCCACACTGTAAACAGTGGATACACCTTTATTGAAGAATTTCCTCTGGCTGGTAAAAGGCAGGATTTTCAGATGGAAGTATAGTAGCAGCTTCTCTGGCAGGGCTGCAAACTTGTAGATTCCCACCAGGACCAAGGCGTCCTGGATTACATGGTCAACCAAGTTGTAACCCAGGGGACCTTCTTCCCATCCAAGGAGATCCTGGCCTTGTCAATTACAAGAAGGACTCCATCCAGGTCCTCTACATTGGCGCTCATCCCAAAGTGAAAGAGAATCCAGGTAAACAACAAGATGAAGCCTTTGCCCAGCAAAGGCTTCAGTAAATTCACATAGGTTTTCAAATACCGCTTATTTTCTTCTTGTGTTTTGTTTTGACAAAGGTAAACTCCATGGCTGTAGAGAGCCCTGTCTTGTCAGCACTTCAGGTCAGCCTAAAGTCTGCCGGGGGGATCTTAGTTTTCTTAACAGCTGTTGCATTTGAAACAGCTGAATTTCCCACCGCGCGCCAAAAGTTCTCTAGCAGGTAAGAGAGTTTATGCTTCATCAGGAAGCAGAAGAAAGTAGCCGCACACACCTGTCTCATCTCTGGTATGTTCTTGAATGGGAGTGTCTCCAGGACGTCCCAAACAAGCTCAATGAAGTTTACACAGTAAACTCCAATGAGAACCACTGGGTCTAGGCAGACCAATTGGGCATCTTTGTAGGCAGTAACTGCCCACTCAGATGCCCCTTTAGCATGCAAAAGCCCCATCTGCGCGTCCCTGGACATTGGGAAGGTACAGTTGATCCTATCTTCAAGCTCCTGAAAAACAGGGGAATAGAGACAGCTGTCTAGCCACATAATTAGCATAGTTGGAGAAGAAGGTGGTGGGGACAAAGGGGACCAGGACCTAGCATATTACGCCATCAATTATTTCTAAAATAAAAGATAAGCATTTAAATATGTTATTAATTTTTTATTATCTTCTTCTGTTTCCTCTTTGATGGCGGCTTTGGCAGGCTTGGCCATTCTTGGCACAAGCAGTTGTGTGAGCAATTCAGTATCCTCTGTTCTGGCGTGCTAGGCAGGTTTGAGATGTTCATAAATATCTGGGTTGTCAACCCAGACAGACAGCGCAGAGAGGGCAAAGGACTTGAACTGGAGGCCCTCAACCACAGTTTTTTGAATGTTAAGAAGACGCTCAATTGATTTTTTGGGGGTGTCTGGAATCTTGGCCTTAAGTGCCTTGGCAGACACTTTGTTGATTTTTTTGCCTGTAAGGACAGCCAAATTAACTTTTTCTTTGAACTTGCAGTTAATTTCCTTGATCTCTGCAATTGCAGAGTTGAGATCTTTGAGTAGTTTTTGAGTTCTCTAATATGATTTTTTACTAACCTTTGTATTTGTTTTTATAGATTTTATCCCAATAAGCTCTGTATTATTCTGATATTATTGCCTCATTGTTTAATCTGTTTATTTTCCCATTCTCTAAAATGTCTCATCTTTTTACCCATTATGTATATGTTTTATGCTTTTCTTAATATGTGTTGTTTGCTTTGTGTTGGCATTGCTTCCATAATTGCAATATTATTTTTAGCACTTTACACAGCCCCTTGTAAAAATATTAACAACAATTTGGTGATGAGCTAAATTTTAATTAGAAAATTATAAGTTTGTTGTGTTTAGATAAATTTCCCACTGATTTGAACTTAAAATCTTAATGATAAACTTTAAGCCAATCAGGAGCCAACTGAGAAAGTGATTATTGTGACAAAAAGGGTCATTCAATTATTCTTTGATGCATGTGCACTAATTAATCTGATTAGCTGGTTTTTTGGCCATTGTGTGCCCTTGCTGCTGTGGCAAGTTGTTGGTGGACTAGTGCCCAATAATATTAGTTAGTGCACATGCATCAAAAATTATTGAATGACCCTTTATGTCACAACAATCACTTTCTCACTTGGCTCCTGATTGGCTTAAAGTTTATCATTAAGGTTTTGAATTTGGATCAGTAACAACTTTATCTAAAAACAATTTACCTATAATTTTATAATTCAAATTTAACTGATCACCAAATTGTTGTCAATATTTTCACAAGGGGCTGTGTTTGGGTGCTAAAAATAACTGTGTTCTGGATCTAGATACACAGCATAGCAAATATATGATTTTATAGAAACAAGATGAACATAAAGAATAAAACCAACTATAAACAAAGAGAAAATAAAAAATTGAAATTCAAGATAAAGATAATATAAAAAGAAAATGCTTGGCAACAGGGAGTTTATTTGGCAACAGCGCCCATGTTAACACTAAAAATGTTGACAGTGACCATGTTGACACTTTTAAATTCAACACTATAGTAAAATGACAACCCAGTTTTACATAAAGTTGCCTCCTGAATGTTGACACTTTTTTAGTTAACAGTACACTTTACCCTGAACATTTTTAATAAAAAAATAATTTGAAATAAATTATTATACTAAAATGACCCCAGTTAGTCCAAAAATGCAATAAAAAACACCACAAGTAATAAGAATAAGGAGATATAAGCAAGTATTTTTCAATTTACTATGAAAATTACACTCTTTATTATATATTTTTTATTCTTATACAAATTAAGATTACAATTAACCAGAAATAAAGATATTTAAATTATCATAATAACTACAAAATATAAGAAAACTCTATATCTAATTTATTATACTTTACATAAGTATAACTGAAAATATCTCATACTTTAAAGATAAATTAGTAAAATATAACATATTTCTTATACCACTACATTGAAACTATACCTGAAACTTGCCATTTATATCTAAAAAGTTTAGTAATATTTAAATAAAGTAAAAAATGAAAAGTTTAAAAGTAAAAAATATACAGTAGTTTTAAAAGCTATGGCAACAAATAAAATGAACTCAGATTTAAACAAAATGAACTCAGATTTAAGAAAAATTGAAAAAATGAATTTATATTGATTTACAATAGATTTGGGTTCATTTAAATTTTTCTTAAATCTGAATTCATTTTGTTTAAATCTGAGTTCATTTTGTTGGTTGTCATAGCTTTTAAAACTAATGTACAGGCAAAGCAAATCAAGGTTTATTGGGCTAATTGAAGCCACCAGCAAGGACAGTTGCTACATCTTCAAGGTATTTTTTTGATTTCTGCCACCTTATATTTCTTTTTAACCACCTTCTTAGCATTCTCCTGTTAGTCCTGCTCCTTTGACTTTCTCTTCTTGGGGGCCACCTGGTTGGCCAGGTCACAAAACTTAGAGACATTCCGGGCCTGATCCTTCTGCAACTTGAGGAAGAACTTGTTGTACTTGGGGTTGGACCCAAACTTCACCTTCAGATGTTTATGCCACAGCTCCAGGCTAGATATGGTCTTCATCTCCCCCTTAAGACAGGCACTCTGACAGTTCCATGGTGCTGTGGCCCCACTCTTTCCTCTCCGGGCAGTCACCTTCTTTCCTACCCATTGGCGCTCAAAGTAATCAAGGTAGCCCTTGAAAATGGTGTAGTAATTCTTCATGTAAGCATTAATCCAGGAGGGCTTCAAAGCCAATCCCAGTATGCTCTGGCCGCACAATAGCCAATACAGCAAACTAGGTTAAGGCAAAGCAGTACTTCCCTTTGCCACCATTAAGATACTTCCCAAAGAGCTTCTTCTTGCTCTTAAGATGCTTGATGAGGGCCTGCCTAAAATGGAAGGAGCAGCCCTGTACTTTCTCATTAAAGATGGACTCAAAGGCTTGAAACTGAGCAAGCTCAAAGTCCATGATGATAACCTTTGGCCCAAGTGAGCGCACATAAGCTAGTTGCTCAGTGGCCTGGGCTGACTCATCCTTCTCAGAAGAGGAGGGATTGGCTCTTGTGGTGTGGGTGGGAGGAGCTTGTTGGCAGAAAGGGAGCTCAAAGAATCCCAGAAAAATTTGAAGGCTCTGGTGTAGACTTCAGTCTTAGCACCAAGCAGGAGGAAGTACACAAGGGGGATGGCCTGCGTGTCAAATTGGCCATGCAGTACCCAAAGCTTTTTAAAAAGGGTGGGACATATTGCAAATGTGCTGTTGCACAGCCAGGTGGTGGCAGTGTTTAGCTGCTCCAGATTTTGTGTTGTGGCATAGGCAATGATTCTCTTCTCCACTTCCTGCCTATTGTCATGAAGCAGGAACATCTCACCATCCTTGTTTTTCTTGAGGGCATCAGTGAGGACCAGTTCTTTGATTTTGATGGCACTCTTGGACAGAGGATTGGTGGCTTGATGCCTATCACTAACAAACTTCACAGCTGACTATGGGTTGGCAACCTCTTCAAGTTGGTTGGGGAGAGGTACTTGCAAGAAAGCACAGCCAGCTGGGTGGGGGAAAGGTTTTTTGAAGTGGGCATGACCTGGACAATGTACCACTTTAGGAGGCAGGCTATGATGATGTTGGACTTAATGTAAGTGTGTTCACACTTAATGGTTTGGACCAAGTCCCAGTGCTCAGTGTTGAGCTGTACTGGGCACAAGTGGTCCTTGCATGTGTAATGCTGGCTCTTGAAGCCCCAGTTGGTATTGTTGCAGGAAAAGATGTATCCATTGGCCACCATGTCCGGCCCACCCTTCACACTCATGATTGAGAAGTATTTGGGCAAGCAGAAAGGAACCTTGAACGTGTCATTGACATTGCAGATATTATGGGCCACAAGAGGGTCCCAAGGGCCAGCAGGAGCATAACAGAAGTCAGGGAAGTAATCAGGGCAGGGCTTTGAGTCATCCCCAGATGAGCTAGAAGGAGGAGAGTTTGGTGGGGGAGAAGAAAGGGCTTGTTGTGGTGCTCCTCATGTGTGGGAGACTTATCCTTGGGTGGGGTCTTTTAGGCCTGGCGCTGCTTCTTGGTGGGCTTCTCATCTGAAGCTGAGTTATAGAAACTGTGGTATGTAAGTGAACCATCAGTTTCCTCTCCCCCAGTGGAGTGAGTGGGGCTCTTCTTGGGAGAGGGCTTAGGGGTAGTCTTTTTGGATGAGGAAGGATTTTTCTTTGGAGACTTGGGGGTCTTGGAGGGACACTTGGTACCCCTTTATTGTTTAGAGGTGTTCTTTTCCTAAAATAATAAGCTACAAGTTCTAAGGTAAAGCTTTGTATTTAAAAAACAAAACAAAACAAAAAAACTTAAAAAAAATAATATATAAAAATTAAACCTTATATGGCTTTTATTGACATTTAAAATTTAAAAAATATTGTATAAGTTTTTATTTTATTATAGTTTTAAATAAAAAGTTAAAAGTTAAATTATTTAAGTAAAAGTAGTATTTTTAAATATAAATTTTATATTAAAATACAAAATATGAAAAAGAAAAGTTAAAAATACAACATATCAAAAAATCAGATGTTTTATTATGGAAAACATAAAGTTTCATATATGAGAAATGAAAAGCGTTGACATTATGAGGGACAATTAGTAAAAAAAGCTGAATTCTCACTGGCAATTAGAAAAATCATAGATATTATTATTGACAAAATTAACACTGTTGGCATTTTTTTGAAAATTTACTATGAAAAAACATAGTACACTTAATTAAATTTAAGCGGGCTAACATATGGGTCATTATTTTTCTTGTTATGCCTAAGTGCTGGACTGATTATTTTATAACTTAATTACATTATTTATATTCAAATTATTCTGAAAGGTTAAAATACAATCAATGTCAAATCTTTAATTGATCTTGGGCTTAGATATTTTAAAATTTTTTTTATCAATTTTAGAATTGAAAATTGCACCTTATAATATTGCTGGAAATATCTTAAGTGCTACTACATACTACAAGCTAAAAATATTTATGATGAGTTGCATGGGAGAGTAATAGCAGCCCCCAAGCTATAAATGCTATTACCCTATCTTTGGCTCATCATAAATATTCTTAGTTTGTTTCAGAAAAAAAAGGTTGTTGTTTTTGAAAGACTGATAACTCTATTTAAAATACACCCTCTAGTAAGCTGCCCTACTTCATGAACTTGCCCTGATGTACCACTAGCATCTTCTGATATTTTTGTTTCTCTGGTATCATCACAGGATTTCAAATGATAAGTTATCTCAGAATATTCCGAGAAACTTTCAAATGTTAAAGATGAAGTATACAACTTCCCATCTTTCATAAAATATGAAAGATTAATGCACAAATTTATAACTTCAAGCTCTTTCCTTATAGGCCTAACTTTTCTCTCATAAATATAAAAGAATGACTTTTGAGAAATATTTGAGCCTGATAGCACTGATTTATATAATTCTTTTCTTTTTTCTTCTAGCTCAAAAATATTTTTAATATCATTTATATTCTTAATATAAAGCTGATTTTCTTTCTCTTTTAATGTTTTTGATATTACACCAAAGTGACCATCAACAATGCTTTTTACATGACATTCTACAAATCTATTATATTTAATAGACCCTTTAATGTATTGTGGTACCTCTTTAAATAGATAATATAAGAATTCATAGGATCTAAAATGGTTTCCATTATCAGTCCATACTTTTATATTCTTTATTTTTTTAAACTTATCTGATTTAAGAAGACTTATTAGACATTCTCCTGAAAACAAAGAATCATGAGACAATATTTGAGATAAAAATCATGATATTCATATTTAATTTTATTGTTTTCTTTAAATACCAATGCAAACCCCAATAAAGAAATAGGTCTTTTGGAATAAAAACAGTTATTAGTTTCAATTGGACCACCACCAACTTTTAAATTCTCCTTAAAATCTATAACTTTAATACATGATTCATTATCTAATTCATTGATATCTTTCTCATATTCCCTATTTTGATGAGCATAAAAGACTTGGTGCTGATTAATAGCTTTTAAGTCACTGTTTATAGATTCTGGCAATAATAAGTTTTTACTTTCACATTCTTCTTTTCTTTTTTCTAAGGATAGTTTTAAGTTACAAATATTACACATGTCAGTTTGTTTTTTACTCTTTACTATATTTTTTGGTATTAATTTATAATAAGTTGAAAGTGATATTGAAATTTCATTTTTTATTTTAATATTTTCCTATATTTCTTTTTTTTGTTTTTAATAGAGAATATTTTATTTCAGTTGAATAATCATTCATTTCTTTTTCAATGTCTTTATAAATTTTTTCTGGTGCTTTTTTTTGTAAACTGGCTTGTTTCAAAAGAATTTTCCAGTAGGTTTTTAATTATTTTTTTGATTATTTCTTTTTTTACTGAATATTTTTTTTATTTTTTTTGGCTTTTTTATTTAAGCTTACATTTTTATTTTTATTTATTTTTCTTGAGTGTTCAAACTCACTTTTGGTTATATTAAATCCCATATCAGTAAGCTCTTTTAAAGAGTAACTGGAAGTAATCAGAGATCTCAAGGCTGGGAGATGCTTTTGGGGAGCAGATTTCAGAAGATCCTTTAAGCCATCAATTATCCCATTTAGTTTCTGATTTTTAATCAAAGGAATTAACTCTTTTTTTCCAAACTCAGTTTGAGTGAGGAAGTGATTGATGAAGGAATCAAGATTGCCTCCAGAAACAAAGAGGAATGCTTTCTTTAGCATAGCAATTCTTTCTCTTTTTGTTGATGCTCCCAATGAGGAAAATGGTTGCATGGCAGGGGTGAAGTTAACAGATTCCATAATATTGGATTTATGATTGGTGATAAAGAGATGCTTTGTAGAGATGCCTTGCAAAAGAGTACTGGTTGGAGGGATGATATCTTTTTGTAAAGATAGTTTGAAGTAAACCTTAAGTGGTGCTTTCTCTCTTATATACCAAGCCTTATGACACCATTCTGAAAGAAATGATGTGATAGCTTTTATTAAGATTTCAACTTAAATTTATATTCCTAAAATAAATGAGATACCCAGTTTTCATGCACAAGTGATATATGTGGAGCAGCTAAGCATCATTGCTACATCATATCCTCTTTGTAATCACTGTGAATAAATTAAAATAATGTATTAACTTAATTACAACTCTTCCGCATATTTTTAAAATGATAAAATATTAAAGAATTATATTTAAAAAATGCTTAATTTAAGGTTCGCAGCTCACTTGAACCTCAAAATTCATCTAAACAGCAAATAAATTAACGTCCTAACTTTAAACTACCATAAAATCCTAAATAATTGAGCTTTTTAAATAAAATGAAAAGCGAAAATAATGCTCTTGATCTTAACTTTAATTTTGTCAAATAAAAAGTATATATTGATTAATGAAAACATTAACTTTTCTTTGCTTAAAGCAATCTATTTTATTTCATTATCAAAAATGTAATAAAATATGGCATATGCTCTTTTAAATTGCTTTTGCTTCAATATTTAATATAGTATATATATTATTATTTTAATACCAATAGAAAGATAAGATTCTTAGCTTCATTTTGATAGTTTACAGTGTGGAAAAATATTAAATTTTTGTTGAGTTATTATTGTTTTAAATATAAACATTTGTAATTTGATTTTTTCAAAATCGAACTGTGTTATGCTGCGACTTGGGCAGCATGTGTATTAGAAATCGGCCTAATCCCTAAAATAATGACCCATATGTTAACTTTTTTCTGTGTATTTTGGCTCACAGAATAAAATAAAAAAGAACATTTGAAAATAAGTTAGGAATTATCAAAGTTAAGTATTTCTTTATTAAATATAATATTTTGGGGGTAGGAATATGGTATTTTACCATTGCGCTTATATAAAGTTGTTAAGTAATTGTATTCAGATATGAAAAAGGTAAAGTATCAACAACGTCACTTACAATATTCTTTATAGTTGGTGGCATATTAATTTAAGCTTAATTGTGCCACTCAAATTGCTTAACTCCATCCCAGCAGATGATCACAAGCAAATAAACATCATTTCCGAGGGTCAACATTATAATTGATAATAAATTACATTGTAAATTACATAGTAAATTTGGCTTAATTATTGGATCACCATTAGCCACCAATCCACTTAACATATTAAAGCCAGAATAAGTGCCACAGATATATTTATAAGATGAGCCTTTCAACAATCAGCTTTATGCGCAATGCCTTTTACTATATATTAATGTAATAATTTTTTTCTTAAATGTACACTTAATTTTTTTATTGTAGATGTTTCAGTTTCAGTTTCAGTTTTAGTATTAAAAACAAGCTTGGCTTAAAAAGTGTCAACATTGACACTTTTATGCCATGAGAACAAATAAAAAATAAACTTATTTTTAATTAATAAATGTAAAGGAAAAATTTGGTTAAATCAAGTTTTTTTATTAAGTTTAATATTAAATTGTGTTGAAATGGCCACAATTTTGTTGTATTTTCTGGGTTTGCACCCCTGAACACTTTAAAAAAATTGGAATTAAGCTAGCACAACTAGCAAAAAACATAGGAGATTTTGAGTTTTGAGTCAACAGTGACCATGTTGGCAAAGTGTCAACATGGTCACTGTCAACATTATTATTGTCAACATGGGCACTGTTGCTGTTTATTTTGGGACGGGGGGGGAGTGATGCCTACTAGGCAGAATAGCCCAAGAAAGAAGGCATAGAGACAGTGCTGGCCTGGGGGGTCTGGGATTGGGTGGGCAGGGCTGGCAGGTGGGGGGTAGTGATGGCGGGGGTAGGGGTAGGAAGATTGTGTGTGATGGCCGCCATATAATGCTCATTATATATATTGTCTGTCATTGGCTGGATAGGTTGATAGGTGGCTGTGGCACAGAGTGGAAGGTGTTTGTCTTTCTGTGATTGGTTGCCCATATTCACATGGAAGACAATTTGGGTAAATAAGTTGGCCACCATTTGGTAACCAAAGAAAAAATTGTGGCCAAGGACCCCAAGATAAATATCATTAAAAGCCTTTGGCGGCACTCCTGGACTGTGTCTCCAATGTTGAAGAACACTACATTAGACAGATAGATATCCACATGACTGGCAGGGTAGACTGAGGCCTGTTGCCCATGTCCCTGGATGGCCTTGAGGGCGGTGGAACTTCCCTCCATCTGGTGGCTCAAGAAAACTCAGTGGGTGGAATTTGAGCTATCCCAGGAGTCAAGCAATTCACTAAAGATATGGCTGTACTTGTAGCCATTGGTAAAATCAAGGTTTGTCTAATAATAGGTAAAACACTTGATCAAAACAGCCAGAAACACACCAATAAAAGCCCTCCTCTTGAACTACTTCCTTTCTTTTTGGATGGTGGATTTTCCTTGCTTGTCAAAATTTTCAAAAGCTACTGATAGCTTGTAATATGAGATAAACATGATGTCATCTGATAGACGTGTCAAGCATTGAACCAGAGTGGACTCAATGCCGTGATCATATGGGGAAACCCCACTGCCATCTCATTGGTTGCCGCATAAAATTGGTCAACACCCAGACTGACGCCACTTTCCTGTGCATCCAGAGCTGCACCATGCACTCAGACACCCATATGTTATAGTGTGCAAGTTGTTTCCAGACCTGGGTCAGTGGAAACTTGGGGTTATGCTACAGGAGATCAAGCATCATTGGGTATGCCTCATTTATCTGGGACTCTGGGGCCTTCTTGGGCTTCTTGGCCATCCCAATCAGGTTCCCCTTGTTCATCAGCTTGTTGAATTCCCACATGATAGTGGCTTGTATAAACTTTAATTGGTTGGCAATTTGGTTCCAGGTCAGGCCACACTGGTTGAGTACCACAATTTCTCAAAAAATTTGGGCAGTAATCATTTGACGCTTGATGCACTGGGCTGCAGGAGCTAAATCCTGATTGGCTGAGGGGGCAGGTTGACTGGTGGCAGGAAGTTGTTTCAAATCAAGGTTGCGGTTCTGATTAGCAGGTTGTTTTTCAGCTTGTGCAGGGGTGGGTAAGGGAGTGGAGGCAGAGCTAGACACTAGGTGACTGTTGAACAAGGCAAAGCCATAGGGGTCAGGTACAGATCAGCTTCCTTGTTACCCGCCTCAAAGGCTTGGGTGTAAACAGGTGCCTCCACGTTCTGAGCCTTGCCTCCATTGGTGTTGGCTTGGCTGCTGGCACCATTGAAAATGTTGTTGCTAGTGAAAACCATCTTGAAACAAAACCTAAGATAAAATCACTAAAAGTAGAAGTTTAAAATTTTATGATTTATTTTTATTGTAATCACCATTCCATAGTTGAAAGGTTTTCAAAACCATTTTACACAAATCAGGAGCCATGAAAATGAATAAGATGCCTCTGTTCCTAAATTAGATAGATGTTGATTGGCTGTTAAACTGTTATTTTTCTATTTTAGGATGCACATACTACACATCTTATGTGACTGTATTTTGTTTTGTGTTTATGAAATCTTGCTTCTAGATTGCTCTATTTTTGTTTAATTTTACTCTTTCTGTGATGCCTCATGTCAATTTTATACTTCTTGGAAGTATAATAAACAAAATAAGGGGAAGATTTAAGAAGAGAATGATAATTTATTGGATATGAATATAGAATAATATATAGTATCATGACAAGCCACATGTTGTCCATGTACCTCATGGAGGTCATGGGGCTTATCTGAGTAATGTTCCTCTTGAGTCATGAGGCTTGATCAAGTTGTGTTCCATTTAGGACCTAGATTGAGCAATCCCTGTAATAGATGGTTGGCTGATAGTGGTGCCACCAGTTTATTGACTGGACGGTGAACCGTTTGGTGAGACGTTCAGTAATTTACTTGGGGTGTTAATTCCCCAAGAGGGAGTAATCAAAGATGTTGCAACATCTCCCCCTGGGGTGCTGGAAGGCAGAGCCTTGGGAATTGTATTGAGAGTATCTGATATGTGGGCTTGGTATTGATCCAGTTTGGTGTTGGGCACAGGGAGCCTTGAATTCTGCTGGGCTGTTCTTGCCTTACACAAGCAGAGCCGTTTGTGGTGCATACATTTCAGTTTAGTTTTCACTCCAATTCCTTTGATCATGTAGGTATTGTTGTGTTTAAATTCCATGACAATGCCTGGTCCACGTAGTCCAGGGTCTAGTTTGTGTTGATTGTGATTGATGACCCAGATCTTGTCTCCGACTTGAAACCTTTCTTGTTGTAATGGGATTGCTTCCTGCTGGACCCTTTGGCGTTCCATCCTCTCTTGGTCTTTTCTGTAATGTAGTACCTTAGGATCATTACTGTCTGGTATCTTCTTTGGAAGCAGCAGTTGTGGTCCCGTGGTTGTACTGACAAGTGAGGGTTTCTGACCATAGAAGAGTTCATAAGGGCTTTTGCCTGTATTGCGGTTGACTTGTGTTCTGCAGACCATAAGGGCGGTTGCTAGCATATCAACCCAGGCTTTTGGATTGTTGGCAGATAACTTACTGAGGGCTTCCACTAGAGAGCTGTTTAGTTATTCTATGCGTCCATTTGCTTTTGGGTGATATGGGCTGGCTGTGACATGCTTTATTCTGTTCTTGGCAAGATAGATATTGGTGTCAATAGATTTAAGTTCAGTGCCTCCATCTGTGATCAGGAGGTCAGGTTTCCCAAACTTTGCTATGATCTCTTTGCCAATGAATTGTCTTATGTTGTTGCCTTTGTGCTCTGTTGTAGCTTGTGCTACGGGCCATCTGGTTGCATAGTCAATAGCTGTTATGATGCACTTCTTGCCTTTGCTTTCACTGGGCATATGTCCCACAATATCCAACAATCATACCTTGAAGGGTTGTGTGATAGATACAGGTACTACTGACTTGGGTGGTGCTTTAGTTTGGGCATGCTTCTCACAGACTTTGCATTGTTCCAGTACCTCTCTGATATCATCTAGCATGTTGGGCCACCAGTAGCGTGTCTTGAGGTATTCATGCAAGTTTCTGCTAGGGTGTGTCCCAGGTCTCTGTGATATCAGAGGATTATGTCAATCTTTTGTGTTGACAGGACGTAGGGTACAGTGTCACCATTTGAAAGTATTTGATGAAGGGCACCATATACATTTTTGAACAGGTGATTGTTCTTGAGGACTTTCTCTTAGATTTCCATTGGTGTGCCAGATGGGAACCATTCCTGGAGATTCCCCATGATTAACATGGGCCAGTTGGGGTTGCCATCAGTGCAGAGGATGTGTTTATTGTATAGTGTTGACAGGGCGTCTGCAGTAAGCATTTATTTGTCTGGTTTATATTCAATTATCATGGGGTACCTTTTTATAAGGCTCATCTATTCAGCTTGTTGTCTAGATAGATGTTGTTGTGTTTTGAAGAATATCAACAACTTGTGGTTGGTGAGTACCTTGAACGTCTGGGCTCCTTCCAGATAGCATTGTCATTTCATGAGGCAGTGTATGATGGCCACAAATTCCTTGGCATGTATGGGATATCTTTGTTTGCTGTCTGATAGCTTCCTTGATTCATATGCCACAGAAAGGAAGTCTTTTTGGGCCATTTGGATGCAGAGGACTCCTCCTATGGCATTATTGGAGGCGTTGGTTTCTAGCTCATTTATACCCTCACAGTTTGGGTATTGTAGAATGTGGGCAGTAACCATGAGTTCCTTCAGTTGGCGGAAATTTTGATCTCATAAGGGTGTCCAGATAAATTTGGTTGTTTTCCCAGTGATGGCTGACAAGAGAGCTGTTAGTGCGCCCCAGTCAGGGATGAACCTGCATACATAGGCTACCATTCCAAGGAAAGTGCAGAGTTTGCTCTTGTTTCTTGGGGCTGGCATCTCTGTTATAGCACATATCTTATCTGGTTCCAGTTTAATACTGTCCTTGCTGAAAATATGGCCAAGGAAGGAAAGTTCAGTTGAGAAGAACTCGCATTTGGACAGCTTGGCAATCAATTGGTTTTCTTTCAGGGTACAGAGAACTGAGCGGACGTCCTCCCAGTGTTGTTGCAGGTTGAGAATATAAATGATGATGTTGTCCAGGTAGATGATTGCTCTTTTTCCAATATTTTCCTTGAAGACTTCATTCATGAAGGTTAAAAAAGTACTGGGAGCGTTTGTCATGCCAAAATTGAGGACAACACATTCAAAGAATCCATATTTTGTTTGAAATGCAGTCTTTGGAATGTATTCAGGTTTCATGCAAATTTGGTGGTAACCTGCTGTCAAATCAATTTTTGTGAAGATTTGGGACCCCCAGGGCATCAAAAAGGTCATCAATGAGGGGCAGGGGATACCTGTTCTTAATTGTGACCTTGTTGAGGGCCTTGTAGCCTGTGACTAGGCGGAGTCCTCCATCTTTCTTTACCACAAAGAAGACAGCGGCACCAAAGGGTGACTTTGAAGGTCTAATGAGGCATTTTTCAAGTGCTTTGTCAAGGTAAGCTTTTAGGGCGTTGTCTTCTTATGGTGTGAGGCAGTAGATGGGTTGTGCTTTAGGTACACTCCCTTTTAGGTCAATTTTGTGTTGTATGCCCCAATCAGGGGGTAACCTGGGTAGTGTCTCTTGGAATACAGAGGGAAATTCATTGACTAGCTGGTCTCTAATGGGGGCCTATATGTGCTGAGTTTCTGTATTTTTGAAGTAAATAACCTTGTACGTACAGGTGCTCCAATTGATTTTGCTAGGGTCAGTTTCTTCTTCTGTTTCCATGATTTTCATAAATACGTGGTCCCTCATTAGAGTGTCAAGATGTGTTGGGTATACATGGTGGTGGACTTCTCCTTGCTGTATGATGAGGGTGGCACTTTCCCAGTTGATATGAGGTTTTGTCTTTCTCATCCAGTCCAGGCCAAGTATGACATCATACTTGGGGATTGGTATGATAGGGCTGCTAATTGTTGTTTGTACATCTCCTATTTGGGCGCAAAAAGGTTTTGTCTCTTGGGTGACTGGTGTGCTTTGGTTGTCCGCCATGATGACCCTCTTGACGCTACTTCAAGTTGTAGGCAACTTCATGAGGTCTGTGAAGCTCTTGTTGATGAGTTATTGATCTGCTCCAGTGTCAAATAGTGCTGTGCCCTGATATCTGCAAAAGCAGAAAGGATAAGTGAGGAGTTTATTTCTAGTTTGGGCAGCAAACAATAGAGGATTGCTGGAGGGTACTTGGATCATGGTGATTGAATCCACGTCCTGTTCTCTGTACAAGTCTTGTGAGTTGGGGGAGGGCGGCTTGCCTAAGCACTCCCCTGAGCTTTTCCCTCCTTGTGGTATCTTTGGTGCTGGCCTGGATGGCTTGTGCAGTGTGATTCCTGGCTCAAGGATGGGTTTTGTTGGCTCAGCTGTTCTGTTTATTGGGGCGAGGCTCTCTCTTAGCCTTGGGGTTTTCCTTGCGCTTGTTGGTGGCGTGTAGATTGTCAGAATTTTGAGCTTTGTGCTTATCCTCTAAGAACACATCCTCAAGGTTCTTGCAGTGAGTCATGTCAAACTGACATCTAATGTGTGTGAGAAGGCCATTGTAGAAGTCTAGGCGCGGCCCAGGTTCATCAAAGTTGATGGTGTTGGGTGCTTTTTCACGTAGTCCTTTATATGCCGCAATTTAATCTTTGATGGTTCCTGTCATTTTGAAGGTTCAAAGCTCAGTCATGATCACCACATCTGAATCTTTCATGGAGAGCTTTTTGAGGAACACAACTTTGAACATCTCCCAATTCTCCTTCTGGTCAGGGTGTTGAGCTAGCCATTTGGTTACAAAATGTGAAGCAGTTCCTGTGATGCAAAGGGCAATTTTTCTGACCCAGAGTCTTTGAGGATAGTCCACTTGTTCAAATTTGCTTTGTGTACTGTTGATCCAGAGGGAGGCGTTTTTGCGGCATAGTCCCGCAAAGGCGCTAATTTCAGCAGTGCACAGGCGTTGAAACACAATATTGGATATCTCAGGCTGTGGAGGCGCTGTTGTAGTTGATGTGGTGGGCAACAGTCTGCGGGCTTTGAGAGTGTTGTACTAGTTGATGGGCACAAGGACATTATTGTAGATAACAAGGCCTGCGGGAACGTCTTGTCCTACTTTGTAATCTCTCCAGCCGTTAGGGAGTACCATTGTTTGGGTTCTTTTCTTGGAAGGAATTTTTCCTTTGAGTTGGGTAGGTATGGATAACCTACCTGTGTGATGGAAATTACTGGATAATATAAAGCCGTTTCTAAGTGATGGGGAATTACCACCCAAATCTACATAGAATTGATGATTAACCACCAACGCGGCTTCAGATATTTTTTTGTGAAATTTCCAATTGTAACTCCAGGATTAAGTAGAACAATTAGTCCTGACCAAAGTAGTCCAAGATAAATGACCTGGGAAAGCATCAATGCATCTTCCGCGTAAAATTCTGGGCATTGGGAATTAACACAATTTTCAGTTTCAAGAATGGGGGGAGGAGCTGCAAAATTGGCTGGCATGAAATTGACATTGGGAGGCACCAACAACAAAGTTCCAGTTGCAGGGCCCCATCTTCCAGAAATGATTTGGTTCAGAATCAGATTGTACGGAATATACCACAACAACCCAATCACAGGATGCATTTTTTTAAAATCAAAATTAGAACTTAGGATAAATGATTTTTATTGAGTAAATTTAGGAGAACTCAACTCTTAGAGTCAAAACAGGGAAAGTTATTCTTATATATCAAAAAAAGCAACTAAGCAATACCACCTGAATCTTGACCTCCTATTCCTTCCACATTGTTCAGCAAGTACCTGGTCCAGGTTGCAAAGAACTCTTGAATGACCAGTTTCTGACGCCCCTGCCAATTAACAAACTCATATCATATGACCCTCAAATTACGTCAATTTATCAACGTCAGTTTGAAAGGGGGAGCTGGTTTCAGCTAGCAGACTGGAGCAGCTGTGACCCATTTTCAATCAACTGTTTGGTTCAAATCTGTTAACTTGGTTAATTTTGATACAGGTTTCCTGGCTTTTTGAGCCTTCTTACTTGGATGGACAATACCCAGCATTATGGAACCTACTGTGACATTACCCTCCGCTTTAGCCCTGGGCACAATACCACCATCTGGGAGATGGGATAAGGAGAAATTCTTATGAGCAGGTGGGAGTTTTATTGCGGCAAAGGTAAGTTCAGGGTGACCAATAGCAGTGGGATTGCGCTTGTAGAACTCATGGATCATATCTGAGGAATTTGAACAATTGTAGTGGGGAACCCAGGAGTTTTTATAATCAGGATAACTCTTCCAAGACACCAAATATTCCAAACAAGGCAATTCTTGCAGGAAGCCAGAATACAATTTAACTCATACTCAGGTTCTCCTTCCACAAGAAAGGGTTGGGAAGATGGAGTCTCTGTTCCTTTGAAGAGAGTAAGAAGACATTCATGGAAGGTATGAAAAATCTTGAAAGTAGGAGGTAAATCTAGCCGATAGGCAGAGGGACCAATCTGATGTTTTATCTTGAAGGGACCAACTTTCTTGGGACCTAATTTGCAACAGGGAATCCTGAGTTTCATATTGCAAGCATCAACCATGACTAGATCACCTGGCCTGTAAGTTGGACCTTCCTGGCACTTGCAATATGCATATTCCTTGTAAGTTGTCACGGCGGTGGCAAGAGTAACCTGGAGCTCCTGATGAACCTGCTTCAATGCAGCAGCTGATCAGTTGCAGCTTCCACGTTGCTAACCAAACGGGGACCCGTATTAGAAGAAGGATTGTAACCCACATTGGCATAGAAGGGCGATACTTGAGTTGACGTGTGAGGGGTGTTATTATATGTGAACTCCGCCATAGGTCAATTATCACACCAGTCATCTTGCCGCGCATTGGTGTAGCAATGTAGGTAGACCTCTAAACTTTGGTTTACCTTCTCTGTTTGTCTGTTGGATTGGGGGTGGAAAGCAGTAAAGCGGCACAATTTGATACCAAGGATTCCAGTAAAGGCTTCCCAGAACTGAGCAATAAATTGAGGCCCACAGTCACTTACAATCTCCATTGGAATGTCATGTAGGGAGAAGATTCTGTTCATAAATAACCTAGCGGTTTCCACCAAAGTAATTGTGGTTGAGCAAGATACAAAGTGTGCCATCTTTGTGAAACAATTGACCACCACCATGATTGCATTAAACCCATTAGAATTGGGAAGTTCACCAATAAGATCCACCAACACAGACGTCCAGGGTCCCGCAGCAGGCTGTAGTGGAACCAGTAAACCAGTAGTCTTATTCTGACTGGCCTTGGATCAAAAACATACCAGGTAATCTCAAACAAAAGCTGCTACCTGCACAGTCAAACTTTCCAGGAAAACTGGCGGCGGATCAGTTCCACTATTTTGTTTTTCCCTGGATGACCAGCTGTTGGACAGGTATGATTAGCCTCCATGATTTCATCCCAAATAGTGCCCTCAGGAGCCCACAAGCAACCTTGATGATATAGAACTGAACCAATCTTATGATAACCCTGAGGCTGACCCACTGGATTTACGCATGCTAGCTTTAATAGCCTATCATAGCCTTTGGACAAAGGTTGCAGAAATTTAACCTTGGAATACAAGTCCAGGTCTGCACCCTCAGCTAAGGATATGGTGGCCAACGTAGCTGGCGGAGGCAATACAAAAGGCATCACTGCCTTGTCTGGAATAATAGTATGAGTGTTAAACTCAACGTCCATACTAGCATCTGGGAGATGAAAAGGATTCCTGCTTAGTGCATTGGCCAAGTGATTTTCCAATCCTTTAATAAACTTGTAGCGGAACTTGTATCTTACCAGATAAACATGCCATCTGGATTGACAACCGGACAAAACCCTGGGTTGTCAATAATATAGAAGAGCTTTGTGATCAGTTCTTACTACAAATGGATGACGTAACAACATGAGATGGTGATGCCAATGCTTTAACAATTCCACAACAGCCAACAATTCCTTGTTGTAAATCATGTAGTTGTGTTCTTGAGCCTCCATCTTTTGGGAGAAATACCCTACAGGTCTCTCAATCCCATCACTAGCTGTCTGCAACAGCACACCAGCCACAGCGTATTTAGATGCATTGGTGGAAACCACAAAAGGAAGCTCAGGATCCACATGTCTTAACACTGGGGAGGACAACAAAAGAGCCTTGACTGCTGAGAAGGCACTTGCACACTCAGGCGTCCAGATCAAAGTTGTCTTTCCACTAGCCAAATATAACTGGGCAGCCACCTCAGACAAGTGGGGGGTAAATTTCATCAAGAACGTACATGTACCCAAGAAACTACAAAGCTGGGATACTGTCAATGGTGTAGCATACTCTCAAACTGCAGCTTCCTTGTCAGGGGCAATGGTGTGGCTATCCTCAAAGATAATATTACCCAGAAAGGTAACCTTACGTTTAAAGAATTCATACTTACTCCTTTTGATGATCAAATTGCTTGGAGAATGCGCTCTACAACTGCCAACAAGTGGGCCTTATGAGACTCCTCATCCAGAGAAAACACCAAGATATCATCCATATATGAAATGGCACAAAAACCTAGGAGATCCCCCAGGATTGAATCAATTAACTGTTGAAAGTAAGCCAGAGCATTCTTCAATCCTAAAGGCATTACATAGAACTGGAAGATACCCTTCTTAGTTCTGAATGCTGTTAACTATTCCATTCCTTCTGCAATCCTGATTTGATTGAAAGCATTCAACAGATCCAGTTTTGAGAATACCTTGGCCTTCTCAACACACCTAGAGATCTGTGCTTCAAGGGGTAAATGGTAAGGATCCAGAATTGTAATTTTATTCAAATTCCCGTAGTCAACAAAAGGACAAAGGGACCCATCAGAATTCTGAACAAACAAAAACAGGGAGCAGATCAACAAAGCCTTCTTAAAAATGTAGCCTTTTGCCAACATGTTACAAGTCCACTCTTTCAAACATGTGTCTTCCTTCAAGGTTAAAGGGTAAATAGGAGACACAATTCTGATCAGATCAACAGTAACCTTAAAGTCAAAGCCAAACTGAGTGTGCTTGGGAAGGACCTTGCCTCTGGTGGCGTCAAATGCCGTAAACCAGGGTTGCAAGCATGCTGGTAAATCCAAACTTACGGCGACAGGGACAGGAAATGATTGTATGGTCTGTGATGATTGCTCCAATTCAGACATATCCAACAGCGGAATACAAATAGTTATACCCAAAGAGTGTTCCACCTGCAGCTTGTTTTGCTCCAGTAAGGTTGATACATTATGATCTCTCCACCAACTCACTCCCAAAATGATAGGATACATCAGGGTAGAGAAAACGGAAAACCTTGCAGTAAAAGACTGACCTGAAACTACAAAAGTAACTGGCTTCTTCAGCTGGAAAGAGGGAAAAGTCTGACAGTTCCCACCCCTAACAAGCAATCCCGGGTGGTACTTGAGTTATAGCAAGTTGGCAGTCTCCACACCCATGAAAATTTTCAGAAGCACCTGTATCCAACAAAATAGCTGGCTGATAGATAGTCTGACCATTATCAATGCTACCATAGAACAAGAAGTAACCAGAAGTAGATTTATTTACCGCAAAGGTAGCAATCTTGGCAGGGTCTTGTTTTTCATCAGCGGTACAGACAGCAGCTAAAGAGGCAGGATGCTCCTGGAAGTAACGCTCAATCTTTTCTTGGACAGCAGCTAGAAGAACGGGGTTATCACAATCAATGGGAGCAAGGGCCAACTCTTTGGACGTAATCACAAAAGATTTTGCAGGTACAACATGCTGAAGCATTGCCAAGGAACTATCAGGACCAGACACTACAGGGGCCTCCTTTACATTGACAGGTTTGTTCACCACCGCCAATTGTAGCTGAGATGGGCTAGAGGGAGAACAATCTTGGCTTTGGTTGGAAGGGACTACCACAGAGCAAGGACCAGAAAACCAGGAGCCCGCAGCAGGTTTATCCTCAATTACCAATGTACCTTGTTTGGAAGTAGACAAATTTGAGACCAGAGAAAGAATTTGACTTACCAGGGCCTCTGTTGTGGTTAACAGGGAATCCCAAACTGCCAAATCTTGGGCAGTCTGGTCAACTGCTAACCACAACGCTGAGAGTTATTCACCTTGGGAACATCAATTGTACGGTAGTAGGCAAGAAACTGAGGAAGGAATACCAAAAGCGGAGTTGTACCCTGATGGAAGGCGTACAGCTTACAATATACTTTGAGCTCCTCAATAGATACACATGAATTTTTTAACAAAGGATATAGAGATGCACTCTCAGTTAAAACACATGGATTGCGCTCCACTACAGACAACAACAATTCACAAGCATCTTCAGAAACCTTAGTCATCACATGAGAAAACTTAGGATTTGTGACTAAGGCTTGAGCCAGAATAAAATGATAATGCTGACAAAACTTCACATGAAATTTCATCAGTGGGTGAAGCAGGAAAATAATCCAGACGCCAAAATGACATGACACAACAGAAATAGGAAACAGAGGATCCAGTATCAACAACTGCAACTGGAGATGGAAACCACAAATTAAAGAAATGCCCAAACTGAAAAATCAGAAATGAACTGAAGCAAATAAACATGGTAAACACAAATTCTAAACAGAGCAGGAGAAAAGAAACACAAATTCATGACAAACTGCTACTAAAAACTCAGAAGTCAAAGAGTTGAGTAATGTGACTGAAATCACTGGATAATATGAAGCTGTTTCTAAGTGATGGGGAATTACCACCCAAATCCACATAGAATTGATGATTAACCACCAACACAGCTTCAGATATTTTTTTGTGAAATTTCCAATTGTAACTCCAGGATTAAGTAGAACAATTAGTCCTAACCAAAGTAGTCCAAGATAAATGACCTGGGAAAGCATCAATGCATCTTCCGCGTAAAATTCTGGGCATTGGGAATTAACACAATTTTCAGTTTCAAGAATGGGGGGAGGAGCTGCAAAATTGGCTGGCATGAAATTGACATTGGGAGGCACCAACAACAAAGTTTCAGTTGCAGGGCCCCATCTTCCAGAAATGATTTGGTTCAGAATCAGATTGTACAGAATACACCACAACAACCCAATCACAGGATGTATTTTTTTTAAAATCAAAATTAGAACTTGGGATAAATAATTTTTATTGAGTAAATTTAGGAGAACTCAACTCTTAGAGTCAAAACAGGGAAAATTATTCAATATATATCAAAAAAAGCAACTAAGCAATATCACCTGAATCTTGACCTCCTATTCCTTCCACATTGTTCAGCAAGTACCTGGTCCAGGTTGCAAAGAACCTTTGAATAACCAGTTTCTGACAACCCTGCCAATTAACAAGCTCATATCAGGTGACCCTCAAATTACGTCAATTTATCAATGTCAGTTTGAAAGGGGGAGCTGGTTTCAGCTAGCAGACTGGAGCAGCTGTGACCCATTTTCAATCAACTGTTTGGTTCAAATCTGTTAACTTGGTTAATTTTGATACAGGTTTCCTGGCTTTTTGAGCCTTCTTACTTGGATGGACAATACCCAGCATTATGGAACCTACTGTGACAACCTGTGCTACCACTGTTGAGTTTATACTTCTGGGAAGTATAATAAACAAAATAAGGGGAATATTTAAGAAGAGAATGATACTTTATTGGATATGAGTTTAGAATAATATATAGTACCATGACAAGCCACATGTTGTCCATGTACATCATGGAGGTCATGGGGCTTATCTGAGTAATGTTCCTCTTGAGTCATGAGGCTTGATCAAGTTTTGTTCCATTTAGGACCTAGATTGAGTTATCCCTGTCATAGATGTTTGACTGATAGTGGTGCCACCAGTTTATTGACTGGAGGGTGAACCATTTGGTGGGCTGTTTGGTGATTTAATTGGGGTTTTAATTCCCTGAGAGGGAGTAATCAAAGATGTTGTGACACTCATATGAATTTTGATAGGATTATAATATATTCCAGAACAGCATCTATCTATTTCACTTGATGTACCAGTCCATTTTGTTTGTGGTTTGAACTATGCCTGATGTTTGATATAATTTTGTATAATGTGTTAGTGAAATTTCATTTTATTGTTTGACAATTTATTTTTTCACCAAAAATATTTAAATTATTTGAATCCTGAATCTTGCACAACTTGGGATTTGTTTAAATATGAAATCATTTTGTTTAAATCTGAGGTATTTTTGGTTGTTACCATAGCTTTTAAATCTACTGTAAAAGACTGGCTAAAGATTTATGTTTTATCAAAGGTTTAAACAAAAGTTTAAAGACATGCAATAACATTAAAATCAATGAGATATTTTTTGAAATTTCAAAAATACAAAATAGTAGAGTAATGAATACAACATATTAAAAATTCAGGTGTTCTTTATTATTTCAAAACAAAATTTTGTATGTGACATTATTTACTAGATTAAGCCAGGGCACCAGTTTGGGCATTTTAAAGCCTTTAAACTTCATTTGTATTATTTAATTTATAAGCTTATATTTTTTTGAATATTAATATAATGCACAATTTTATTTGAAGAATTTTTTAAAAGTGCAAATATAAAAATAATAAAAATAGGTCTTAATTTTATCAATTGTCTATTTTGCTTAAAATCTTTTTATCTAGTTTAATAATATAAATTCAAATATATGATTTGCATGAGAGAGTAATAGCATTTCCAAAGCTATAGCCTTTATTTTCCTATCTTTGATTTCTTAATTATTTTAAAAAACGTTTTTTAAAAGACTAATTACCCTATGTTAAATATAAGTTTTCTGATGTGTTTAACTTGCAAACATGACCTACTAATCATTTAGTGGTATCAGCTCTCTTTGTTTCTCTATTGTTTTTGCAGAGCTTTACAAAATAAATTATTTTGGGGGTATTTTTTAACATTAAAAATGTCAAAGCTGAAGTATACAGTTAACTATCTTTCATTAAATATGAAAGATTGACATAAAAAGCTTTGACTTCAAGCCAGATTTTTTTAAACCTGGGTTTCCTATCATAAATGTAAAAAAATTGACAAACATCTGAATTATTTACAAATGACTTATAAATTTTTTTTATTTCTCTCAATCAAAAAATAATTTTGAGTTCATTTATATTTTTTATATACATCACATTTTCCTTTTGTTAAATTTTTTAGATAACACACCAAAATTACTGTCAACAATACTTTTTCAATGTCACTCTAAATAATCTATTAAACTTAATTTTCTACCTTTATAGATTTAGGTACCTCTTTAAAAATATAATATAAAAATTCATAATATCTGAAACAGTTATCATTATAAGTCCAAAATTATATTTTTTAATAATCTTTAATTTATCTTTTTAAGCAGACTTATAAAATACTGACCTGAAAACAAAGAGCATGTGATAATATTTAAGATAGAAAGTCATTGTCAGAAATCTGCAGACTGTGGTATTTTATCACCCTCCAGATGATATCCTAAGTCTTCTGACATTATAAAAGTACAAAAAACCTGTGGCTTTGACGTAACCTACAGCCTGGAATATTTTGTTGTCTGAAGAAGTAGCAAGTCTGACTAGGCCCAAAGCCCAAAGGATTTGAGACAATTATTCCTCCTTTCAGATATAGGTTCATAGTTGTTGTCTATATATTTTACTATAAATAATTATACTTTATGACAACAGTATCATCTTTTGCCCTAATAATAAAGCCTAAGAGAGGATCATATTAAGGGAGTAAAACTTGGATCAATCATGAAGTCAATACAGAACCATCAGTTTTTATTCTAATGGACTGGCTTTAAGGCAGCCCACCTGCCTGCATTTTATCTTAGCTAGCTCACAACGCTAGGAATAGACTGAAGTAGCATTGGGTTAACACAGCAGGGGATTCAGCCTTTTCTGGATGAATTTTGTGGAAGCTTGCTTGACAACTTCCTTGGCTTACTGTGTTTGTTCTAGACATGCTGCACAGATGAATCTCTTTTCAGCTGCCTGCCTGGACCACTATCCAGGGTTAGCTAGCCAGTGATTGGCTACTAATTCACAAGATGATTGTTACAATTAATCAAAGCTACTCTAATAAGTAGGATCAGGGCCTTTTATATTAGAGTGTTTGGCCTGGAAGCCCAGTTCATGTTGGACTCTGCTAGACATTATGCAGATGACGGTCTTTATGATGGCCCTCTTGTTCTAGGATACAATTAAAGTTTAGAATAGTAATTATTATGAGGTTTGTGAGATTAGGCTGATTGACCACAAATGATCAGGCTAATCATTGCACGTAGATCTTAATCAGTTACACGTCATATTATCACTTGGTTATCATTTAATCAAGTGTAGTAATTATACACTGTATAATCATTGGTTTATTATAATAGATATGGCAGTTACACGCTGTGCAATTGTTAGTTTATTATATTAGATGTTGCAATTATACGCCGTATTATCACTGATCATCAATCCAATGTGTACTGATTATATGCCGTATATTATTTGCTTTATTATAATTGATGTAACAATTATACACCGTATAAACGTTAGCCAACATAGTGATTATCATTGATTCTATGCCGTATAACCTATAGATCATCTATCACTCACCCCAATCTACCCTACTGGACGTTGTATCAACCCAACCCCGCACTGCCTGATGGGCGTATATGATCATATCAAACAAGTGATAGGCAAAAGATCAGGAAATACCAAGTTTGGGTCAGAGCTACACAGCGTATAATCAATTTTCTTATTGGTTTGGGTCAGCGTTACACGGCGGAGAATTCATGGGTCATACTGGATCAAGTCTACTATTATACGGTGTATAATCCTTAATTTGACCCGTTGCATTAATAAGCAGAAGACTTGTCAGCCAGAAAAGGATCACTGATTAAGCCCTACAAATGGAATACCAAAATTCCACCTTCCAATTCTGGAAGACAGATTAAGGACCATTTATAAGCGTCAACTAAATACAGTGTAGTTTCCCAGAGCAATAATAGGCATGTAAGATACAGCCAATCAATAAATAACAGTAGGCTAGCTCAAAAAGAGTGTAGGCTGTAGCTGAAGTGCCATGTACGCCTGCAAAGACCAGTAGCAACACACCAGCTAAGGACAGCCAATCAGGATATGTGTAGCTAGCAAAGATGGACCTATTGCAAAGGTAGCCACTGAGAACTGTCTGAAAGGACAAGAACAAGGGTTGTTACAGTATATATTGATATAGACACCTGAAAGGATAAGAACAAGTTCTTAGTTACACCTGGATAGATTGCAGCCAGTGGCTAGATTTTACTCCAGCTTTAATAAACATAATTATCTTCAAAGTTCTGTTCTATTGTAGTCTGTAGTGCTCTTGTATAGGACTAGGTAGAGTACATTGGCAAGGCTAACATCTATCTGTAGCTTTGAACATATCAGCAATAACACAAGTTGCTCAACAAGATTCATATTGAGTTGATTGCAGAAAAGAACTAATTAATGAACAGTAATTGTATGTTTCATTAATTAATTGGTGTCAAGATTTCTGGGTCTTGAAGAAAGATCTTTATAATTGATCATGTAGTAGGGATGTTGATATTAGATTGTATGGAGACAATTTTTGGCTGCCAATTAAGTCTAGGATACGACTATGGCCTGGCAGTGTCTCAATGGTATGTAGGAGAAATTACACTGGTCTGTGAATAGACAGCGGCACACTCTACTTGGATACTTCTGACTACTAGGTGTCAGCTAGTAGTGATACACTGACAGAGATCTACAATCTCTATCTTCAAGGGTAAATGTTCTGCTCAATCTCTAGTAAGGAGAGCAGCTTTAATAGGGTGGATAAGCCCTCTTGCCAGATTGTTATCTGACACTTCTAACTCTTACTAATCAGTCTATCTGTTCTCCAGACTGCTAGTTTCAGCCCCCAAAGTTAGGCAGTCATGCCAGTCTGGCATGGGGCTTCAATTAATTACTGGACCCCAATTTTTCATAGCAAGGTTTTGGCGGCATCTTGTCTATCATTTCACGTATATGCAAGAATTAGTTACCCTGCTAATGGATTTTTGCATCCTGCATTGTTCTTATAAACAACCTTCTATATTGATCATATAATCTGATTCAAGTCCTGGCGCAAATTTTTGACAGAGCACACCCTGCACTTATATTCAGGAATTAGTTGGCTCATTGGCAGAGGTGTGTTCTGCAATTATAATCCAGGATACCCAGGCTTAATGATTTAGGTTTAACCAATAGGAATTTCAGTAGTGAATTGTGATCAAGCTTTGGGATAATTATCAATATTCTGATTACCTGAAGCTATAGATGGGATCAACTGGTACTTTTTTAAGCTTGACAGCTCTGCGCAATCAACCATCTGAAGCCAATCATTCAGAAAAATGATGGTCAAGTCTACCATATTATTTCAAATTTCTGACAATTGCAATTCATGAATCCATTGATGCCAGAGCATGATTTGATTGTTGATTTATTAATACACATCATACAGCCCCTGTTATTTTGTTAAAATCATTCCTAAGAGCAATTGCCAGCTGACTTGCAATAATTGGTTGGATTTTTTAGTTAGTGTCAAGACTCCGGAATAATATAATAGACTTGACCATTATTCCCCTGACTAATTGGCTAGATGGCCAATTGCCATGCAGCTGGCAAGCTTAAAGAAGCATCAGCTGATCCTGCTCCTGGACTTGGCTAGTCAGTACTCTCATTATTACTCCAAAAATTGATCCTGATCTAATACTGATCCTCTCATTGGATCAAACCTGATTAAACAAGCTTGATGATTCCTGACCACATTCACAGAACGTCCTCAGCTAATAATACAGAGTGCTCAAGAATAATAATTCAAGATGGTTAACACCAAACATTTGCGCTTAAAGATACCTCAAATTCTATGATCAATATAGAAGGCCGTTTAGAAGAATAATGTATGATGCAAAAACCCTGTTGACAGGGTAACCAAACTTGCACATGTATAAACTGCAAACTAGATGCCGCCAATACACTGATGAGATAAGCTGAGGTCTGGTAATATATTAAAGTCCCATGCCAGACCAACATGGCTGCCTAACTCTGGGGGCTGAAACTAGCAGTCTGGGGAACAGATAGACTGACTAGTAAGAGTTAAAAGCGTCAGATTACAATCTGGCAAGAGGGCTTATCCACTCTATATAAGGTGCTCTTCTGATTAGAGATTGAGCAGAATATTCATCATTGGGAATAGAGATTGAAGATCTCTACCTGTTGTATCACTACTAGCCAACGCCTAGTAGTCAGAAGTATCCAAGTAGAGCGCGCCGTTATCTACTTGCAGAGCCGTGTATTTTCTCCTACGTCCCACAGGACTCTGCCAAGCTGTAGCTGTACCCTAAAGACCCAATTGGTAGCTATAAACTGTTGCCATACAGTCTTCTATCAACAGTCCTAATACAATGTCCATTAATAAAAACAATTCTTCAAGACAACAAAATCTTGACAGTGGTGCTCACTACAAAAACAAGCTGCCATCAGAGTCAATTCAAGGTGCTGCCTTGCCTCCTTTCCACCCCAGCTTTGTTGATAAGTATGGGGGAATATATGGACACTAGTGACACCAAAAGGAACACTAGTCTCCTCCTGGCTATTACACCACACCAAGCTGTTGAGCTCTAAGATGACTGCCTTCACTTGGACTCTGCCAATGTTCCAGGACTGCACCAACCTTGTCAGTATTCCTTAGAAGAGGTCTTTGCTATGCTAGGTGCACTCCTACACAGTCAAAAACATGAGGGGGCCCAACAGGAGATGGAATTCACACTTTTCAGCTATAATCTTAATGCTGCTGATCTCTGGACTGCATATTGCCAGTACCAGGAGGCAAACAGCATGTAGATTAGTCAGCTTTTGAACAAGGAGAAGGTGCAAGTCAAAGACTTCCTCTCTTACTTTGTTCATCTAAGCATAAAGCACTTCCAGCAACTTGTTGCAAGACAAAGCTTAGGACTTAAAATGCTGGGGGCTAGCTGCAATTAATTACAGGAAGCCCACTTGGCTACAATTAATAAGCTGAACACCAGCTTTGATTCCTTTCAGGGTATCTTAAGAAATTTGTTTGATACCACCAATAATGCCCACTTCATAGTGGATGAAATTGTGCAGCAGTTTAATTCTCAGGTTGGACATATTGTTGCCAATTGCTTTAAAAGCACTGATATAACTCTGTAGTGGATCACTGACGTGACTGCCCACTGTATAGCCTGACCTTTAGGGTCAACAAGTTGGCTCAGCATCCAAACCAGAGTGAAGGGACTCCTGACAAAGAAGCTTTACGCTGTATGCTGGACAATGCTGACTATAGAAGTAACAACTAATATAACAAGCTAGTGGCTTATGTAAACAAGCTGGAAAGTAAGCTTGACAGCCTGAGGAATGGGTAGTTCCCTACCCCTCTGGGCATTGCTGCTCAAGAGCTTGCCTCCAATCCCCACAACTGTTGCCTGTACCACAACGCCTATGTGGATAACAAAAACAATCTTTGGGAGACCAATGAAATTGCACAAGAACTTGTCAGCTCTCTTTACAAGGATATTGAGTCCGCTTGCAAACAGATTGCTCACCTGGAGGAAAGTTGCATAAAGGACAAGCAACATCATAATATGCTCACCTCTACAATTCTTATTCTGGAGGAAAACCACAGCAACCTACTGGAATGGCTTGTACTGAATGTGCAGCTAGGAAGGAGATAGAACTTAAGTTTGCTACAAGACTAAGCAAGCTTGAGACTCAGGCAAGTGGATCAGGAAGTAGTAGCTCTGGCCAAGGCCTGTCACCTCTTTCTGACTCTTCTTTGGAAAAACAGAAGACTTTCTCTCCTGATTACTTCCACAAAGTAGGTTCCAAGCGCAAGAATAACAGCTCTCAGTACACAGTAATGTGCCCATGGGAGTTGTTGCACTGCCTCCTCTCACGCCAATGACCTCTACTAGGCTTTCTTCTATCCCCGCCATAAGATCAATGGCCACTTCTATAG